>CM060952.1:99065081-99242581 GCA_030765055.1 Mantis religiosa
ATAGCTAAATATGTAAAAGAAGGCACTTTTCTTAATCTCCACTTTAGGCGATCCTCTATTTTTAATTTTATTTCATACGGGCTCTTTAACTGCCGTATTTCACTGCAGTTTGTTGCTGCAATCGGTTTTGATATACAAGTCTGACCTGGATTTTATCTTTGTTACTTTTAGAGATTTTAAATAATTAGTCCGGTGATTGGTTGGTTTTACTCTGTACTTCGTGCGTTTTTTTACCTTTGGATGTACTTTTAATTGTTGAGTGTTTTTATTTTATTTTACCCTTTAGCTTAGATTGTGTGGCTTTTAGCTCTTAGTGTTGACTTCGGGTCCAAATGACCTCGTTGTCGAGGGGCCCTAAAACACCACACACTCACGCACTCACTCTTAGCGTAAAAGACCGCTTAATTTTGCTCACAGACCTCCACAATCTCTGTCTCCCTATCTAGTAAAACTCAAAATCCGAGTATTCATTTATTTTTCGGATTGATACAGCTCCACAGAGTTCCATTCATTTCGACCATATCTTTCACAGATAATCTTTGATACAACGCCAACAGAATATCAACTTGGGATTCTATACTTCGTTCCGTTAGCACAATTTAGACCCCATTAATTATGTGTGATTCGGATTACTTACAAAAGTAATATCTGAAAAATGAATTATAAATATTCCTCATTGTATTTATATCTTCTTCTATCTTATTCGTTTACTAATGCAGTCAAATAAAATGACAACAAATCCAGAATATGTACACCTTTTAAGTTTTAAGTCCTTAATGTCCAGCACTGCTGAAACATTAGAGTTATATGTTAGCTATTTATTTAGGTTAACTTTTAGTTGACAGGGTTTCGTTTGCGGTTCCGGAGTTCGAATCCCGGCTCTGGAGTTGGCGATTTTAAGTTGACCCTATCCACGCCTTCACCTATGTCTAGCACATGTGAAGCGTCCCCTATGACCAAAGTGGTTAGGAGTCCACGGTATAAGCTGCAGGTCCCTGTAGCTCCTCCTGCCTCACCATCATCTTCATTATCATCCTACCATTAGAGGTAATGGACCCACCCACTGAGGGTACCTTCACCTGAGAAATGAGTCCGGTCATCACGTGGTGGGCCAAGGTTACCCCGAAAGCCAAGGAAGCCATGTGGGACGTGTTGGTAACCAACCAACTTTTAATTGACATATGTAGACGCATGCAGGATTTAACATCAAAATATCTATATAACTTCCAATTCTAGGGTGTCTGCATATCTGGAATTTACTGGAAATACCATATGAAGTATTCAGCGTCATTCTGAAAGACATTTTAAAATACTACAACTGCTAATCCTTAATAGATAGACGAAACGCAGAGAAACTATAGTTTTCTTTCAATTTATTACAACTAAAGTCTTTTATCTACTTCATTAGTATTTTATCTACTTCATAAAATAAGGGAGTTAGGAAAATTCCATCCAAAAATTCGATATAAAATTTCACAGCAAATGTATGTGTACCAAAAACATAAAAAAGAAACTAAAAATTGTTTAAATAGCAAGCTTGATATCAGTAGCATGGCGTTGCCCCTACAACAGCTAATAAATTGATGAAAGTGTATCCAAATTTTACATTAATTTTTGTTCAAAAAATAATGGAAAGTCTAAGCAATTTCACTTTAGGGTTTCAATTGCGTTAATGTATGACCGATCTGTCAGGACCGGTCGGTGGTAGATCCCCCGAGACCGGTCGTCTAGCATCCTCCAGTTCTAAATAGCTCGTTATGTTGCTAGTGGCGCTCACCGGCAAACTCGAAGCGTGCAGATTCGTGTGGGTTGTCAGTGACCTTGGGAGCCAACCGAGTTAGTTATTTGTTTATAGCACGATTGTTGCTAGTGCAGTGAGAAGGCAAATTTTCAGGTTTAGTGTTAATGCTTTACGTATAACAGTAAGATGGTGAATTATTTAATGTTAAAAGTACAATAAAAAGTATAACATCAGAATTTGCGGGTAAAAATGACTGTGAATGTGTGCTCGAAAACCCTTTAAATCGCTCCTTGAGTTCGCGTTCTTTTCGAGAAAAATATCACCTAATTTAAATAGGAAGGCCAACTCCGGATCTTAAACATTTAAAACCGAAATAAAAAAGGGTGTTTTCAAAGGCATTTTAGTATCTCTTTGCATACCGAATTTCTTTGGCTGTGTGGTTGTAACAAATTATTTAAACTATTTTGTTGGCCATGTCTGCTTTTTTCTAATAGAAAGAATGTGTGGACAACAGATGCCATCAGCAACATGGATTGTTTCCGCACATTGAGGTTTCGTCACGAAAATTCAAAAGCTCATCTTACTTCCATTGTAATGATAGCAAAGTTTGCAAAAAAAGAGTCAACACTTGAGTGAGTGTTTAAGAACTCAGTTGGAAAGCATGATGAAAATGTGAAACAAAATAGGTATATAATGGGGCGATTGATGAAAGCTGTTTGCTATTTAGCTCAGCATGAACTCCCATTCAGGAGTAGTGACGAGTAACAAAATTCGGAAATTAGAGTTAACTACGTAGAACACTTACACCTAATTGCTGAAACAGTTGATACGAGGGCTGTTAAATAAAGAATAATCCTAAATTTTTTACATTCATAATTTTTCGCACTAAAATTCCATCTTATTATGTTCTGTTAGCTAGCACGCCGTAGTTTCATTGTTGGTACTCCTGGTTTCCGCCTGTGAGAACCAGGCAAATTCAGACATGATCAGTATCGCCTGCTGCTGCAATGGAGGTAACAATAAGCGGCTTTGAAATTCTGCTTTCGTCTCAGCAAATCTTCAGTTGAGGCCTATATAATGTTACAGGAGGCGTATGGAGAGTATATTCTTCCTCACAGCACACCTCAAAGGGTGGTTTAAAATGTTGAAAGAGGGCGGACAATCAATTTCAAAGGAAGGTACATCCGGTGCTCCAGTTACTGCTCTTACGGAGGAAAACATCAACATTGTTGCTGCCATTGTGAGAGAGGGTCGACGAATTACCTTAAGATCACTTTCTGAAATACTGAACACTTCACTGGGTCCCACCCACACGCTGGTGAGAGAAACATTACACATGTGACGTGTTTTTTGCGCAATGGGTTCCAAGACTGTTGATTCCCGAACAAAAGGACATTCGCATACAGGTTTGCATGCAATTGAAGTTGATGTTAGAGGAAGATCTGGAATTTCTTTCAAACGTAATTATTGCTGATGGAACTTGGCTACATCATTTTGATCCTGAGAGCAAACAACAAAGCTCAGTGTGGAAATCTCCTTCATCACCAACCCCCAAAAAGCAAAAGTTGTTGTTTCTGCTGGGAAATTTATGGTCATGTCATTCTTTGTTATTCATGGAATGGTTTGCCAGCATGTTGTACATGCACACACATCAGTAACTGGACAATACTACAGGGATGTCCTTAAAACATTGCAAGTCTATATCAGGCGCAAAAGAACACACTTCCGTGAAGCAGGCTGGATGCTGCACCACGATAATGCGCGGCCATATATTGCCAGTGGCGTTTCTGAATATCATGCAAGAATCAACGTGAAGTGCATCCCTCACCATCCCTATAATTCGGATTTAGCCCCATGTGAATTTTTTCTATTCCCTAACTTAAAGAAACACCTTCGTGGGAGGCATTATCCATCATCAGGAGTAGTGGTGAAGGCTGCGGAGGCGATTTTGAAGGATCTCTCAGAAATAGCTTCTAGTATGTCTTTGAAGACTGGCAGAAATGCTGGGACAAGTGCATCGCATTCAGAGGAGATTATTTTGAGAAGGACCATCAAAATTGTGAAGATTAGTAAAGGTACGTTGTCAAAAAAAAAATTGTGATCACTCTTTATTGAACAGCCCTCGTAAATTAGAGGAGCATCTTCGGACTGCAATTGTATGTTTCAGAAGGGTCAAAAGAATTTCTAGTGTTTGTATTAATGAAATCAAGAATGGAGTGAAACAAGTTTTATATCAGTAATCATATAAAAAAACGATATATCAAATAAATCGCAAGTAAAAGTCGTGTTTCTTAAAATAACCCAGTGAGACTACGGTAACCATTTCTTTATATTTATTTTCAGATTAACAGTCAACTCTTCCTAGAAACCAAGTATCACATTGCACCGAATTTTAGTATGCCGTAATTATTTGCCCAGATATTACTCTATGTGTAATCCAACAATAATCTTGAGATAGTCTGTTGTGACTCTGCGCATTTTTGCGTATCAAACAATAAATATGAAGACATTTAACATTGTAGTGATTACAAACACTTGCAGCGCTATCTCCGAAAGCTGCACTGAACTGCATCGCCCTTTACTGCCCCCTTCTCCATTTCAACAAACCACAAACGTTCCTGAATGAGCGCCATACAGCGGAGCCTGAGAGTACTAATCCTATAGCAGGAACGGGATTACGTTCACGCTTTCTAACACTTCACCGTGAACTATTAGCTAGCACAGAAAGTTTTATCCAGCTTATATTGGAGCAACTGTTACCGTAGTTTCACTAGGTTATTTAAAAAAAACAGAACTGTTAGTTGCGATTTATTTGATATATCGGTGTTTTTGTTTCTATGATTACTGATATAAAACTTGTTTCATTCACTTCATTCTTGATTTCATTAATACAAACACTAGAAATTCATTTGAGACAAGTCTTGCAAACGTAAATTCACCTACACAGTAGACACAGCCCGTATATCCGGGGACTTTATTTTCAAGACGTTCTCGCTAGAGGACTACCAGAATTTGGTAAGATACCTCAAGGCGAACAGCGTACAGCACTACCTAATACCCCACCCTGAAGAAAGAACTGCCCGCTTTGTTGTAAACGGGCTGTACACTGAATTCACGGGGGAGGAAATCAAAGAACACCTGGCGAACTACGGGTTCCAGGCTATAAGGGCAGTTCAGATGAGAAGGCGCAACCGGGATAGAGCCCCCTGCCTATGTTCCTAGTAGAACTGCAGGACACCCTTGAGAATAGAAAGGTTTTGGAACTAAAATACCTGACGCATTTCAAAATTCACGTAGAGGAGTATAGAGCAGTCACAACACCAAAACAATGCTCACGCTGCCAACAATTTTGGCACGTGAAAAAGGATTGTAGGTCCCAAACCCCCAATTGCGCCAAATGCACAGGTCCACACTACTCCGGCACATGCACTGTTCCACCTCTGGAACGACTTTGCATACTATGTGGCGCTCAGGGCCACGGTGCAACTTGGCGCGGTTGCACCGCATACTACGTTACATGAAACAAACTAGCGAGGAACACCCGTGCACAGCCTTCCAAACCCCAGACAGACCAGAGAACGCAAGCTCTATATTCTCAGGCTGCTGCACAACATAGTAAAGCGGAATGGTTCACCAGGAATAGGATAGGCCACTCGCGCCCAGCCCCTCTAGCAGAACCTTCCGCGATTGAGCAGCCGCGGGTCAGTTCCGCGGCCAGCCCAATCAGAAGTGAGGGACCGCCACGACCAACACCAACACCAAACACTCAGGCAGGTCCTCTAAGGTAGCTGCGCCTCCCGCAGCTACAAAGTCGCTCCAGACCCGAAGCAGACGCGATCTACCACGGCACTGCGCTCACTAGTGAGGTCACTAGGACTGCCAACACAGAGTGCCACTTAGCGAGGTGGAGGAACACATTTCACTTCTTCGTGGCATATTCTCACAACCAGGAAACGACGTAGTTCAGACAGCACACCACCTGACAGAACTTAATAGGGACATCAACCGATACAGTCATGGCTAATTCTGACACACTTAGGATTGTTTCCTGGAACTGCAATGACATCCGAAAAAGATCCAAAGAATTATCAGACCTCTTACAAACATACTCCATTCAGATAGCTTTGCTAAACGAAACACATTTAAACCATAAACCTCGTTTCTCCGTTCCCGCCTACCAAGTTTATAGGAATGACCGCGACCGCAGAGGTTGCGGGACAGTAATAGTCATTCAAAATAATATTTTTCATTATAGAATTAACTCCACTAATTTAGCTCGTGCAGAAACTACGGCTATCAAACTAAACATCCACAACACGGATATAGTGATAGCCTCTGTTTACAATCCCCCGGGGATATAGACACAGAAGACATCAATAAAATAATGAACCTAGGACACAGAGTACTCGCTGCAGGTGATTACAACTGCAAGCACCAGCTCGGGAACTGCACAAATCCTAACCCTCAAGGGACCAAACTACTAAACTATATCAACAACACAAATTATCTAATCTCAGGTCCGGATGAACCAACTTTCATTCCCCATATGCCAAACCATACGCCGCACATCCTAGACATCGCACTTTTAAACAATATCCCATACGACACGCACTTTGAAGTCCTACAGGAGCTCACCTCTGATCACTTGCCTGTGCTAATAAACATTAGAGCTATCGCGTTCAAGCCAGCTACTTTAAATTTTATTTACATCCAAGTAGACTGGGAAGAATTCAAAGAGTCAGTTAACTATTACCTACCAGAGCTGCAAATCAATTCTGCAGAGGAATAAGACACAGCAATAAATAAACTCTAAACAGCCATAAAGATAGCTACTACTGCCTGTGTTCCCTTAAGACAACAGCGGGCTATCAATGCTAGATTTCCCCACGACATTAAGATTCTCCAGAAAGCGCAAAACAAAGCCCGACGCAAATGGCAAAGAACAAGAAACATCCTACATCGCGCAGATTACCACGAAGCTAGAGATTTAGCTAACGCACGCGCTAGAAATTACACGCAAAATCAATGGGATAACACGCTGGAAAATTTAAATCCCCAACAAAACTCAGCTTGGCGAATAGTTAAATGCCTTACGCAAACACGAACGAATATCCCTCCCCTCCAAATTAATAATACAATAGCCGAAACACCCCAGGCCAAGGCTGAAGCTCTTGCGATCACCTTGGAGAATGTCTTTTCCGCCAACCAAGTGATTGGGCAAGATGACTTCATAGCAGAAGTCGAAAACGAAGTTAGAGACTTAGGGCAAAGACCGACTCACAATAAGATGCGCAAGACAAACCCAGAAGAAATAGGCTGGATCATACGGCATCTACCAAACAGAAAAGCGCCTGGGCCAGGCAAAATACCAAATGTGGTACTAAAGAACCTACCACCAAGAGCACTAAAGCTCTTAGCAAACATTTTTAACTTCACACTCGAAAGTGGAAGGTTTCCTCCATGCTGGAAAGAAGCCAAAATACTCCTGTTCCCCAAAGCAACTAAAAATCTAGCACTTCCAGTCAACTACAGGCCAATTAGCCTATTAAACACAATAAGCAAAGTACTGGAAAAGATAATACTAAAGAGAATAAACAAACACATTCATAAGAACAATATTCTTATAGCTGAGCAGTTTGGGTTCAGAGCTCAGCACTCTACCACACTCCAACTTTTGCGAATGACCGAACAAATCACTAACGGATTTAATACGAAAAAGTCAACGGGCGGCCTATATTTAGACATCGAAAAAGCCTTTGATAAAGTATGGCATGCAGGCCTTATTAAAAAGCTAAAACAATACGAATTACCTGATTCGGCAGTAGCCCTAATTGGGGACTACCTCTCCGGTAGGCGCTTTCGCATCACGGTAGAGGATGCAGTATCCAGCGTTAAGCCAATCAAAGCAGGCGTACTTCAAGGAAGTCTGCTGGGACCGACACTATTCAACTTATACATAAATGACATGCCCGATCTAGTAAGAACGAACAAATATATATACTATATATATATATATATATATATATATATATATATATATATATATATATATATATATATATATATGCCGACGACACCGCTCTAGTAATGCAGTCAACCCAACCGCGAATCATTCATCAACGTCTTCAAAACGCCCTAAATACACTAGAACCTTAGTTCTCCAAGTGGAGAATTAAAGTAAATGCACGAAAAACGCAAGCTATAATCCTCACGATAAGGCTCCTGCATAGAAAAAACAAGCGTGCCCTTCAGCCGTTAATATATCAAGGCGAAGGAATCGACTGGAAGGACCAAGTGACCTATTTAGACCTTGTAATGGACCAGGGACTCACCTGGGGCAAACCCATTACTACGATCAGAGCCAAGGCAAATGGCCAGCTAAATAAATTATTTCCAATATTTAATATTAACAGCCAGCTTAAAGTACATATGGGCCTTACCCTATATAAGACACTGATAAGGCCTATTATCACGTATGCAGCCCCCGTGTGGGGATACGCTGTAAAAACTCACTTACACAAATTGCAAACGCTACAAAACCGAATAATCCGAATAATTACAAAGCAACCGCCGGTAGCACCGGCCAATCTGTTGCACAACGAACTAAGAGTACACTCAATTGAGGAATTTATCAAAAGACTCAGCTTCAACCTCTATAAGCGCAAAGATAAAAACACTAACGCACTAATACAGCAACGAGGCAATTACGAAACCGAATACAATAAACACAAAAGACCGCTGTCCATATTTGATAGGACCATAGGGATGGGAGACCCAGATATAGACATCCAAGGGTATCTTAACGCTCTCTTAAGACTTCCATAGATGTAGTAAGATTACCCATGACTGCATAACACACCCTGACATTTGGCAGTTCCACAAGTCCTTGCTCTTAGTCAAGGCGGTTCTGGTGTGGAGGCAATCCCGTCCCCCCATACTTACACGACAATCGCTATGAACAATGGTTTTGATCAATCTAATGCGAAAAAATTCAACTTAGAATCAACTTCATACTAGACGTAGCTTACACATAGAACTAACAATCATACATATATACACACTAACTTTATATGTAAAGATAATGCATGACTAAAGCTATCTTAGCGACCACCACTAGCTTTAACGACACGTTCTACCCTCTCAGGGTAGACAATACATTAACTAAGAACTATAAACTAATGCAAATAAAGTAGTATAACTCATACATGACTATTTCCTCTATCATTGAGGATGCAACCAGTATGTTAGGATGGTGTTTCCCATTGGAAACGACACTACACCCAACCACATCCCACACCACGAATCCGCGAGGGCATATTCAGGGCTTCGGCCATGCTTATGTCCTAGCATCCAATCTCACCTTGGTTAGGCCATACGACCAACCTCTACACGCTCTCCGTGAATCCGCAGGTGCACATAGCGGTGCTGCTGGAATTCCTCACCTGACTTCCCTCCGGTGGAGGTTTTTTAGTGGGTAGTACCTTCGGGTGAAGCTCACACTTCCGGCTGCACCATCCCAGTACAGTCGGGGTTAGTCCATAAATGGATTTTTCCTCCACTTGAAAAAAATGTGAGGAAATTCAACGTCTCAGTAAATACAGCGGCAAAGGCTGAACACCATAATCTCCAAATGAGCTGGCCTTCAAAATTTACCCCATTATTAATCAAATAAAGCGCCATGGTGTAAACAAAAATGTGGTTTGGCATCCTTTACAAAACAGAGGAGCAAAAAGCTACCTCATAAAAATAACCCCACCACATCCTGAATAATCAAAATTTTCAACCTGCGGTTAGACCCAAATCCTGGGTGGGTACGCTGCAAAAGTCTTCTGGCTGTTAACAGCCTGTCAGTACCTGCGTTGCGTTGCGTTTGCCTCAGTATCCTTCTCGGCCTAGTAAGGCTAGGAATAAAGTGAGGTTTCTCGAAAAGCAAAAGAAGAAAATTACCAAGACTTGGCTAAGGCTCTACGCACCAGGAAGTAGAGGTTAACGCCATTGTTCTCGGCTCCTTGGGTTCCTGGGCTCCTGAGAATGACAAAGTGATGAAGAGAATTTTCTCTAAGAAATACGAGGGCTATCCAGAAAGTAGATTACGTTTTGGAATAAAAAGTAAACAAAGTATAGGAAACAAATTTTATTATATACAGATGAAAGCCACACTCAAATACTACTTTTCGACATAGTCACCATTCAAATTAAGGCATTTATCGTAGCGATGTACGAGCTTGGAAATTCCTTCGTCGAAAAATTCGGCCGCCTGCGCCTTCAACCACTTCGTTACCTCTTCTTGCAGCTGTGCGTCGTCATCAAAACGCTGCATAGCCAGCCACTTCTTCATTGCTGGGAATAGGTGGAAGTCGCTCGGTGCCAGGTCGGGACTGTACGGCGGATGAGGAAACAACTCCCACTTAAAAGATTCAAGAACTTCACGAGTGACATTTGCCGTGTGGGGCCGGGCGTTGTTGTGAATCAACAAGATCTTAGAGCTCAACATTCCTCTGCGCTTTTTTTTGAATGGCTCTTCTGAGTTTTTGGAGAGTTTGGCAATACCTTTGAGAGTTTACTGTAGTGCCTCTTTCCAGGAAGTCCACCAAAATCACACCTTTTTTGTCCCAAAAAACAGTCGCCATCATCTTCCTTGCCGACATTGTTTGCATGCATTTCTTGGGTTTTTGGGGAGAACTTGTGTGCCCCCACTGCATTGATTGCAATTTCGTTTCACAGTTCACGTGTTTCACCCATGCTTCGTCACCAGTAACGATGCGATCGAGTAAAGAGTCACCATCCTTATGGTAAACGTCCAAAAAGTTCAACGCTGCAGCCATTCGCTGATTTTTGTGGTCCTCTGTCAAGCTTTTTGGAATCCATCTTGCACAAAACTTGTGGTAACCAAGCTTTTCGCTGATGATTTCGTGCAACAAACTTCGCGAAATTTGTGGAAAACTCAAAGAAAGTTCCGTTATTGTGAACCTTCGATTTTCACGGACTTTAGCATCGACTTTTTCGACAAGTTCGGCAGTCACTATGCTGGGTCTCCCACTTCGATCTTCGTCGTGAACATTGGTTCGGCCATTTTTAAATCTGATGACCCACTGACGCACTTCACCTTCAGTGATAATGTTGTCCCCATACACTTCACAAAGCTGCCGATAGATTTCTATCGGTTTACAGTTTTTTGCAGTCAGAAACCTTATTACTGCACGCACCTCGCAGCTCGCGGGATTTTCAATTAACGCAGACATTTCAAACCGTCACAGTATCTGAACGGCGCACAGCACGAACCTCTCACTAGCACGGCTAGATGCCGACTGAGCTGCGCAACGCTCTGACCCAAAGATGGCCGCGCTAGCCCCGCCCCTAGCGGAAACAGACGAAAACGTAATCTACTTTCTGGATAGCCCTCGTACTTAGTGCTCTCTAAGTAGTTGTACGTGTCAGATGTCGTTAGATACTCTAGAGATATCTATGCTGGACATATTACTGGTTTTCGACAGTGATTAAGTACCTTGACCGAGGTTTTTTCTGTGGTTTTCCCTCAGTCTATCAAGGTGAATACCAGGGTAATAGATCCAAAGCTCCACAGACTTATATCACATTGATATTGAAAACTGTAATATTTAGTCAATTGTTTGTTTTTCTGTAGAACTTATTTCGGTTTTCTGAATTTTTGGAGAGGAAAGTAAAAGGTGCAAAATTGAGAACGAGACAGTGACCAACTTTTTAGGGAATCTTCGAGAAGGAAGGATTGTGACCTGTCCCTCCATACCCCAGAATATCAGGAGAATGAAGATTTACATAGACCTGGCGTTATGACCAACCGAATAACACCACATGAAGTTATGATCAGATTGCAAAAATGTGAGAGTACCGCTCTGGGGGATGATCGTATTACATAAAATCATTGGAAATCGGTTGACCCTGCATGCTCTGTACTTGGCAGCATCTTCAACGTCTGTCTGAAGTATGAGAAGATCCCTGAACAATGGAAGACCTCCATGACCACATTATTTTACAAGAATGGACATCCGCTTGACATTGTGAATCGGAGACCAATAGCCACTGTGCGGACCATATACAAGCTATACACCGTGTACTAGCAAAGAGATTCACCACCTGACTGACAAACGAAAGTGCTTTGGCACCAGCTCAAAAGGGTTTTATGCCCCATGATGGAGTATTTGGGGACAACTACACGTTCAGGAGGAAATTAGGCTTTGAATTTTTGGCAGCCTGGTTGGACTTCTCCAATGCTTTCGGCTCTGTCCCGCATCAAACCATGTATGCGAGTTTAGAAAGCACAGGCGCTGGTGCCAAGTTCACAAGAACTATTAAGGACATATACACGGACGCAACAATTAAAATATGGACGGGGCAAGGTGCAACGGACACAATTGATTTAAATTCTGGTGTCAAACAAGGATGTTCCATCAGTGGTCTGCTTTTCAACATCGCCATTGACCCAATTATTAGAACTATTCAAGGACATTTAGCTGATCACAGGATTCTAGCATATACCGATGGCCCGTTACCCTATGTTCCGGTCTGTACGGATGGTTCTCAGTTAGGTAGCACTACGGGTTGCGCGTTCTTCATTAACGGTGAGGTTCATAAATTTCGCCTTCTGGACTCCACTTCAGTTTTCTCCGCAGAGCTGTATGCCATCTTCTATTTGCTCCTTTTTATTTGCAAGTTAGCTCCTGGCTCTTTTATTGTCTGCACTGACTCTCTAAGTGCTCTTCAGGCCTTGCAACAGCACACTGCCACTCACACCCTTGTTTTAAAAATACAGGCCCAGATCTCGCAAATGCTTAGTCGCGGATACCATTTTGTTTTTACTTGGACCCCAGGCCATGTGGGCATTTCCGGGAACGAGGAGGCGGACGCGGCTGCTAAGTCCGCTTGCCGTTTGCCCCGGAGTTTAAAACCTACGGTGCCATACCAGGATGTGCAACGTTTTTTCCGTCGCCAACTCCTATCTGCTTGGCAGTACTCCTGGACCGCTTTGGAAGGCACACAACTCCGGGCAATAAAGGAGAGCGTACAACCCTGGCTAACTCCCTGCAGGGATAACCGGCGAGCCGAGGTGATACTCACCCGGCTGAGAATTGGGCACACACGAGCGACTCGTGGTCATTTGTTAATAGGGGAACCGGCCCCTGTGTGTGCTCCTTGTGCCGTACGCCTCACTGTGCGGCATGTATTACTCGAGTGCCCGCAGTACGCCCGCGTTCGCCAGTCTTTGGGCTTGGGAACTAACTTGCTCAGTATTTTAGGGGACGACCCAGTGGCCGTGGTTAAGGCACTGCGGTTTGTTACCGAAATCGGTTTTTATAAACAAGTCTGACTTGCATTTTATATTTGTTAATTTTAGAGATTTTAGATTGTTAGTCTTGGGATGGGTTTTTTATGTACTTTTAATAGTTGAGTGTTTTTTAACTTAATTTGTGTAGTTTTTAGGTTTTAGTATTGACTTCGGGCCCAAATGACCTTGTTGTCGACGAGCCCTAAAACTCCACACATTCACTCACTCACTATACCAATGACCTGGTTCTGCTAACCAAGGAACCTGACGATTTACAACATATGATAGTCACAGTCTGCACCTTGGCTGCAAAAATTAATATAAAAGTAAATCCAAGAAAATGTTTGAGTCTACATTTATCTGGAAAATCTCCAATTGACACAAGAGACACAAAGTTTCATGTTGGCGAAGAGGAGATTAAACCCCTTGAAGATGGTGAATTTTACAAGTTTCTTGGAAAGCCACTTAGTTTTCACATTACGTCAATTCTGAAAGAGTTAGCTGATCTGATGGTTACTGCAAAGAGGATTCCCCAGTCGAAGTTAGCTCCTTGGCAGAAGCTAGATGCTCTCAAGAACTTCTTTTATGCATCCCTCAAATTCTTGATGCGGACTGCCCAATTTGCTATGGAAGATTGGGCTAAGCTGGATGATGTCATCAGAGCTGAGATCAAGAAAGTTCTTCACGTACCAATGGAAACAGCTAATGACTACATATATGGCCTGAGTCTGAGCTACGTCTTTCTTCTTTTGCTTTTCGAGCATCACTAAAAGCCTGCTTCCCGTTATCGAAGGGGATAGTGACATCTAGGATGACAGCATTCCGCTCTTTCACCAAAACGAGATCTGGCCTCAAGTTTCCTTCACTGATTTGATTTTCGACCAGAATGTTCACAAGGTACCTCTACAAATGTTCGATTTTTTTTTTGGAATATCAGAAAAAGCCTCAAATGTGCAAACACCCCCTTTGCTTGGTTTGATTTAAATCGTCACGTTTAACTCCGTTTTCAAAAATATTTGCACGAAAACGTCCTAAGGTATAAAATATAAAAATTAAAAAGCCTAAGTTGTAAACGATCATTTTGGTGTAATGTTTACTGATTGGATGCCTTAAAACTATAAACTTAGTTAAAATATGAGATTGTAAACAAAGCAACTTCTTTATGCTTAGAATTGATATATGAACCAATTTACAGGATTACAGCATCTATAGGATCTTTTGAATGAGAGGACTGGATGCAATTGTGCGCCTTATATGTTTCACAGTGGTGCCATATACGGGAATTGCACATTTAGCCTGCTTGTGTTTCAAATAGTGATATTTACCTACAGAAATAACTTATTTCATCCGTACTCTGGCGTTATCAAATATACGGTGGGAAATGTTTCTTGGTTTACACACAGGGCTTAAGGAGGGAATTATTAATATGTAGTTATAACTTATTCAAGCTATTAGTTCGTGGTGAAGTGTGGAAAACTGTGAACATAATCCCGTTCCTGTTATAGGAATAGTACTCTCAGGCTCCGCTGCGTGACGCTCATTCAGGAACGTTTGTGGTTTGTTAAAATGGAGAAGGGGGCAGTAAAGGGCGATGCAGTTCAGTGCAGCTTTCGGAGATAGCGCTGCAAGTGTTTGTAATCACTACAATGTTAAATTTCTTCATATTTATTGCATGATACGTAAAAGCTGCACAATGTTACAATAAGCTATCCCAAGATTATTGTTGGTTTACACATCGAGTAATATCTGGGCAAATAATTACGATATACTAAAATTCGCAGCAATGCGATACTTCATTTCTAAGAAGAGTTGACTGTTAACATATAAATAAATATAGAGAAATTCAATGCTTTAGTATCGCTATAGAGGAAATCAGGTATTAGATAGTCATTAATGGTTGTTATTGATTGCTGATACATTGGATATTGAAAAATCAACTATTCGTGTGCTACAAGTAACCATGTGCAAAGTGAAACAGTGCGAATAGAAGTAGTAAACAATGGTGTCCGCGTTGAGCCCAGTTTGTGAGTTAGCAGTGTTTGGTGCAATAAAGTACATAGTGACGCGTATTAAACATAAACCCGCCACAAAACAGCTTGGGAAGCACAGCTGCGTACCGTTGTTGCACGCAACAAGAGGTGTCCCCAAACAACAACGCCCTCAGCAACCTCTGCGGCTGACAGACATTGACTCCCGCCATAGATGGCGGCGGCCGCAGCGACAATTGCAGCAGCACTACTAACAGCTAGCAGCGGGCAGATCCCCCGAGGCGGTCGGCCGGCTGACTTTCCAGCCCGACCGCTGGAGCACTCCAAGAGCGACCCGCCTTCGGGCCCAACATTGGCCAACCTCACAGCAGCCACTACTCCAGCCCTGATGGAGCACAGCGCCATGGAGGACGAGGCAGTTACGCGAAAGTATGCCCAACTGAAGAAGGAGATAAAAGACATCCAAAAAGAAATATCTTACCTCCAGGAAATATTGGAAAACATGGACACAGGGTCCCGGGACTATGGCAAAAGAGCTAGCGACCTGGCACGCTGCTACCAGGAACACGCTAACAAAAAGCGACACCTCGTGCAGCTTGGAGAAGGCTGGCAGGCAGCATCGCCCAGAAAGCGACCCCACCACCGCAATAGCGACTCGGATGCCGAGCGCAAGAAAAACAAAACGCAACATCTGCCCTTCCAGTTCGCTACCAGAAACAGGTACGAGGTGCTGTTCTCATCCGAGGAGGATGAAAATCTGGAACGATCCACTACCTTCCCTGCCCTTCCGACCACAAAACCAAAGGCACCCAAGCACCAACGGCCAACACAGCCAAACACTACTGCAGCAAAACCGCCAATAACAACCCCCACTCCTACACTCATCCCCACTCCTACACTCATCCCCACCCCTACATTGGCCTCCGCATCAGCCGCAGCCGCGGCTACAAACACAAAACAAACCTCACAGAAACCGCCGCGCATCGTCATTTCTGACGGCAGGCGACTAAAGTCCTGCAGATACTCCGGGGCTCCCTCCCAGCTGGCGCGTACACGCTTCAGAATACGCGCAACTGCCTGAAGCTGTTCCTCAACCGGAAAGAAGACGCCATCCCCACTATGACCAATCTGAAGGACGCCGGAGTGGAGAACTTCAGCTTCACCCCGCGGAGTGATCAAACTCTCCGATACATCCTGAACCGTCTTCCCGAGGACCTTGAAGAGGACCTTATGCGCGAGGACCTAGAGGCGAAGAGCTACACCGGCGTCCTAGTTCGTCAACTGAAATCACGCGGCAGGCCTCTGCCAAGCTTTCAAGTTACCCTTGACAGGACCACTCAAAACCAGCGACTTCTGCAAGAAAGAGAGGTATGCCATATACTTGTCACTGTAGAGGTCCTGAAGACAAATAACAACATTACATAATGCTTCAACTGCCAGAAGCTGGGACATACATTTAAGATGTGTCACATGACCTCCCGATGTGTCCTCTGCGGTGGCCTTCACTGCTTAGCTGATTGCCCAAAGAAGTCAACGCAGGACGTTGTACCCCGCTGTGCGAACTGTGGGGAGACGCATCCTGCCAGCTACAGGGTTTGCGAGACGTTCCGCAAGGAAGGCCACCGCCGCCAACTGGCAGTCATAGCCAGGGCACCCCCAAGTGCACAACCAGGTCCGCGACCCATTGCCAACCCCGCCCTGGTCAGAGATGTCGTCTCATCTGCAGGTGCATTGAGGGGACAAAGCGCACCAGTGTCGCAACATGCTGGCCAACCCTCAACAGCTCCCTCCTCCCAGGCGCCATCTGGTGACCTAGGAGGCCTCAAAGAGCTCTTTACTCTGTTTAAAGAACTCAACTTACAGAAACTTGCTCCGAAGGTACAGCATTTTATCGCAAGATTTAAGAGCGGCACCAGCACTCGGGAGAAACTAGAAGCCCTCATATGTCTTCTGTCGGACATCTTCGAGTAAATGGCTCAACTAAGGGGAGGTACAACTCTAACTCGCGGGTTCCTGTGGAATGCCGACGGCATCTACAGGCAACGCATGAACTTCAAAGCTACCTGCGGCGTAACAAAATTGACGTCGCATTCATTTGTGACACAAAATTAAAGCAGGAGCACACTTTCAAGCTCAGGGGTTACCAAATATTTCGGACTGATAGAATAGGCAGACGAGGAGGCGGGCAGCTATTTTACTAAAAAGCAAAGTTGCTCAAGCTCCTGTTACGCTGCCACCATTGGCAGCATTAGTAAAACACGATTAAATAACAAAATGGTGATGCTGGTGGCCCCCTATCGGCTCCCAAACTCCCCCGACTCTAGACGCGACCTCGAGCAAATCCTCACTTTGGAGGAGCTTCTTATAATGGCAGGAGACTTCAACGCTCGACACACCTGGTGGTGTGCACGTCGAGCAAACGCGGCTGGAAATCTCCTAGTAGACCCACCTTTTGGCACAAATCAGGGCACTTCGACCCTAAAATTTTGGACTGTCATTATAAATCATGCGACATTACCAAACAACTTCACTGTGTATCACAGCCTAGACTCCGACCATCTTCCAGTGAACTTTGATATCAGTGGCGCCGTCACGGTCGGTCTGACCGGCCCGGCAGAAACAGACTGGAGCAAGTTTACACTTGAAATGCACGGGATGGCTACACCACAAGCCCACCTAGTTTTTGCGCATAGCCTGAGGTGAAGCAGCTCATTGCCAGGAGGCGACGCTTGACGAGACTTTGGCGGCTTACCCGTCAGCCTGAGTACAAAGTGCTAGCAAAATGGCTACGCAACGTCTTTCGGCAACAAATTAAATTTAAAAAATTGAGCAGTGGTAGCAGAAAATGTTAAATACCACACATTCGGCAATTCTTTATGGAAATTATTAAAGGCATTTAAAGTTTCCTTGAGCGCTAACTCAGGCACTGAGGCGCTACACACTCACCTCAGCCTGCACTTCTCCTCTGAGGAGAAAGCCGAGGTCTTTGCAGATTGTCTGGTAACGAGATTTACAGAAAACCCAGCGACGAACCCCGAGTTAGAACGGGATGTCCAGACTTGGGTACAAAACTGGGTGGCACAGAGGCATGAGCAACACTTGCCCCTCACAACGCCGCAGGAAGTGTACAAGCTTATTAGGACGCTACCTAATAAGAAAGCCACCGGCCCGGACAGGGTGACTAATGAGGAACTCAAACATCTCCCGAGAAAAGCCCTGGTGCAGCTTACAAAAATTTTCAACGCTTGTTTGCAGCAAAATTATTTCCCTGAAACTTGGAAACGAGCCAAGGTAATAATGCTCCGTAAGCATGGGAAAAGCACCAGGCAACCTCAAAATTACCGCCCCATTAGTCTCCTGTCCACTAGTGCTAAATTGTTCGAGAAAATAATTCTATTCCGACTCAAAAACAAATTGCGGCGCTTGACTAGTAGATGACGTCACCGAGGAATTTAACAATGGGGCTTCAACGTTGGCGCTATTTTTGGACGTAGAAGCCGCATTTGATCGGTGCTGGCACAACGGCCTGATTTACACGCTGCACCGAGAGTTTCCCGGCCTCCAAAATTCACTGCCATTGTTGCATAATTTTTTAAAAAACAGGCGCTTCTAGGTACAAGTGGGTCGCTCCTCCTCAAAGGAGAGAGTGGTGCAGGCTGGCGTACCACAAGGGGCTATTATGTCACATTTCCTCTATATACGCTTCACCAACGACTTCCCCGTGGACGCCAGATGCAAAGTTGCAATGTATGCTGATGACACTGCAATATACAACCATAATAAAAATCCTCGTTATAGACTTTTAGAGATGCAGAGGTGCATTGACCGCTTCCTTTCATGGCTTCATGACTGGAAAATCAAAATTAATGCGAACAAATGCCAGCTTATACATTTTACAAAGCGGCGCCCTTTGGCAATGGACCTAATGGTGGATGGTCAAATATTGTACTGTCGTCAGCAGGTCAACTACCTCGGCGTGACGTTGACACGTACGATGCATTGGACCACCCACCTAAGAGATAGCGCCAACAAAGGGCGGCAGTGATTAAAGATGTGCGCCCTCATATTTAGGAGCAAACAGCTAAAGCTGCACTCGAAAATCATCCTATATAGATCCTTTATTTTATCCGTGGTCCTGTACGCCTGCGTGGTCTGGGCCAACGCCTCCAACAGCGCCCTAAAGTATCTCCAAACCCTACAAAGCGTATCCCTACGCAAAATCCTGTCTGCTCCTATCCGAACAACTGCCACCATTTACCAAGAACCCTACGTCCCTTACATCAACGAGGCCATTAACAAAGGTGCCTCTTCCATCTGGGCGCGCATCCGACACCATCAAAACCCCACCATACACAATATTGGGAAAGGCGAACCCAAGCACCGAAAACACGCCAGAATCAAAGCATATTGAAGAAAAAGAAAAAACAACACGACTGCAAAATTACGCGCGCCCAACCCTTCCCGGCTCAGGCCACGCTCCCCTGCAGAGGCCGCCATCATCGGCAGCCCAGGAGTCAGCTACCCGCTGCCGCACAGCCTAATTGCGAACATTGCAAATATTGTCCATAGCCAAGTCTGTACAGTGTAGTGCGTGTGATATTGGGACGTACGTGGTATGCCCAGGGGTGTGTGTGTGCGTGTGTGTGTGTGTTTGTGTGTGTGTGTGTGTGTGTGTGTGTGCGCGCGCGCGCTCAAGATAAGCGCAGTGTAAATATGTAAATATAAAAACAAGAAAAGAAAGACGGAGACAAATGACAAATGATGGTTCTCGGCGGCCTCAGAACAGATCGCCGTATGGGTTTTAGAAGAACCCCAAAGACAATAAAAAAAACCATACCCAGAATTATAAACCCATGTAAATTTAGAGCCTGTAAGCCCGGTCCAATGTACCAGCACCAGGCAAATAAGTTACAAATAAAAAGCCTTAAGCCTTAGTATAGCTTCTCGGCCTCTTAAGGCCAAGATCAAGGTGTAGTAACTGGTAGTAGCTGTTTTTATCAGCTTAATATCTGGTATGCTCTCATTGGGGACCAGATTAGTTATTGAATGAGTGGTGTTTTAGGGCCCGTCAACAACGAGGTCATTTTTTGGAACAAGACGGAGGTTAGGAGCTTGCTTCACCTCTGTCACGGGTCGTCCTGGCCTTGCAGTGCCGCCAGGAAAAGCCCATCATAATATAACATAGTCTCGTTCCCCAATAGAAAGTATGCGTGGGTTATAGCTGTGCAGCCCAATTACGCAATTGTGAGAAAATCCCCGAAATAAAAACCCCATCCTCTTAACTCATCTTGACCGAGATTCGAACTCGGGACCACCCAGATACAGAAGATGTGATTCTGTTTCCTTTGCACGACCATGAGGTAAAATGAATAACAGCTTCCACTTGAGAAAAGTACGATACAAGCATTTAAAAATTCAAATAATTATATCTTCGAAGTGGCTCACTGCACAAAAACTGTGTGCTTTCACGTGATATTTGTTGTTGTTTGTTTTAAATAAACCTCTTAACTTCATTGTATATATAATACATTACAGTTGTGATATTTTATGCAGACAACTGACATGAAACGTGGTTCCGGGCTTCTGTCCAGTGGCAGTACCGATTACATAGTAATTTAAGCTCTAGCTACTGTTTGATAAGTCTTAATTCTGGGCGCCTTTTCCGTTTAAATCTTCTGCTTTCTGTGTCTGGTGTGTAATTGGCAGGAATTTGCCGAACCAGAAAGTTGCTGTTGATTCTTTGTGTAAATATTTTCGATATCTTGTAATTATCCAGGTATAGAAATGTCATCCAGAATGCAGGTGATATCTGTGAACATTCTCAAAAAATTCGTGATGTACATTTCATTTGTCATGAAGAAAACCTAAACTTATGGTATTTTTATCAAAATAATGAGTCATTTAAAATGCTTCATGCAAAGAGAATTGGGTGATATTTTGAATATCTTCATGTTTGAATAATACAGAACTTAAATACAAAGCAGTGACGTGGCGTGGGTGTTGTCGGTTGCTTCAGAGCTAACCTGGGGAGTCGCAGTCGCGACAGAACCGTGCTAGCATCATGAATTTCTCACCATACACCTTGTTTACTGATGATGCTGGGTTCGCTCACCAGGGTATCTTCAATTTTCATAATACCCATAGCTCATTTAACTGGTTAATATTCATATCTTAAATGATACGCTTCGGCGCATTTGGATTGGCCAACGGGGATTCATTGCTAGGGCTGCTCGATCTTCCAATTTTAATCTAATATATTTCCTCGTATGAGAGCATTTTATAGGGTCGTATTCATAGTTATCACTTTGGTCTAGACTATCTTCCGATTAACTTTATCCGGACCAAAGGCGGTCTAACTTTTTGGTATTCATAGACGATAAAAGGCCTCCGACCAAGTAAAGCCGTGGACCAGCACGGAGCAAATGTTACATGACGTAGAAGGTTCTTCTGCGCATGCGCGAGTCCCATAGAGTGCTAAACAAACCACAGTGTACCTACAAGTTTATAAAACTCTGTGGTAGTTTCACAGCTGTTTCTTAATCATTCTTACGGTCCTGCTGCTGCTGTTGAGGTTCGGTTGTGCTGGGTGTGAATATGGATAATATAAGGAAGCGTGGTATCAATTGGTCCCAGGAAGACCAATGTTTTCTCTAGTACAAAAAAGAATGACATTATAGAAAGTAAATCCGTGTCGACGAATACAAATCTGAGAAACGAGGAGGCAGGGAGGTAAATTTATAATGAGTTTGCTGATAATGCGGCTTACTGATGCCTGGCTAATACCGTACTAGTGAGCAGAGTTGTCTTGAAATCCTCTTCTTGCATAATACCGAAGTGCTGTTAGGATTTGAGTATCAACTCAGGCGTCGGTTATCGTCCCTGACGTATAGGTTAGGACGAATCATTTCTATCAGCTTTCTGGCGTTCGCTTTAATAAACTCGTCTCTGCTTTTGAAGTTTAGGTCGTCGTACTTAGTAATAATTTCTATTTCTGTAGATAAGTTTTCCTTCATTGTCCTGTTTCACGAATTTTACGCACCACAGCTAAATTCATCACTTCATTGTCGTCCATGTTGCAAAGATAGTCCGCCTTTAATCTACCCCTCGGAGGCGGACCAAAACTTGAACCGGACCAATGTGTTTGGTTCCCGGACTATGCTAATCCCGGTTTGTAATAAGAAAATCGTTGGTCCACCGTTAGTCCACCGTAAGTAGCAAGTTGGTCCGTACCAAGTCTGGCTATGAATACGGCCCAAAATGTCTTTGGTTTATGAAACACCTGTATCGGATATTGACAGTAAGAGAACATCCCAATAGATCCGACCAAATACGAAATACGCCAGGAATTTTAATAGATTACGCAATTGCATGGAGTATGCATCGAAGTAGAAGAGAGCTATTTCGAAAAAAAAAAAAAAATAACGTTACATTTTGATATTTTTGATAATGTTGACACCATTATTTGACGCTAGTAATGATATAGACTATCTTTCTGCGCCCGCCTCGGTAGAGTGGTGGTAGCATGTCTGCCTCACGTTCAAGAGGTTCCGAGTTCGAATCTCGGTCAGGGTGAGTTACATGGATAAGGTTTTCTCCGGGAAATGAAAGAAAGAAAGACGAATGAATGAATGAATGAAAGACGAATGTCGGGTAACTTTAAGCTCTATGGACTCCGGGCTCATTTGAGCATCATGTCACCCATTCCATTCATCGTCCGATATGACTTAACGTTGGAGGACGTAAATTACAAAAAAAAAGGACTGTATTTATCCGGCTTTTCTTTTTTGAGTTATATCATTACAGACAAATATTTCAGCTTTATTTTTTCGAGGATTTACAAATTTCCAAAACGTGAAGTATATTCGCTGAAATCTAGGCGTTGAATTTCCATGTAACAGCTAATACTATATGTAGGTAGTATTAGAAGTAAGTTACCAGCTTATAGAAGTTGACAAACCTGTTTACGAATGCATGAAGGATGTTCTCTAGTTCGGTGAGAATTCTACTCACAATCTTCCTCTTTTCTGCTATAAAAAGGCACATGTTCGCTAGAATGCTTCCTATTTAATAATTTAACTGCACACTGTCATCACAAAGTGCCGTGCTCGGAAGTATAAGTTCGCCGAGAGAAGTGAAGCAAGCAATAAATGGAGAGAAAAACAAATAAAACTACTGCCTCAGCACGCTGAGTCCTTTGAAATAATTAACAAACCCCCCGCAGACCAAAACGCGTTTACAGATCAATACAGCCAACTCTCCGATGCTTAAATGTTTTGACGTAGTGTGCGAACATATCGTGGTGAGTGGTACATTGGATCTTTTGTAAAGCGTACCTCAGGGGGCCAACGCCCCAGGGAACAATTACCTTTGCCTCGTTCAAATTATTATTGGGATAAATTCATTTTATTTTTATTGATATTATCAATCCTCCCACCCTGATTCTGCATTCACTACACCGTTAGAGCAATTCTTCCGTTCGGTTTATATGTTCTTAGTTTTGTATTTTGTTTTCTGTTCGATTTTACCTTATTTCCGTCAATGTAACTGGGAAGTCAGACAATGACGTGTTTTATATTAATTTTTATGATTTTTTAAAAATATTCTATGAACGTTTCAATTTCCGTCTACTGTGTACTCTGGACTTGACTTTTTCATACATTTACCCGGTCGGTATGCTGCTGTGGTTTCTTAACACAATGGATTATATTTCTTAGTGGTACTCATATTTCAGCAGTACTTCTACACTCTTCTCGAATTATACAGGATGTAACAAAAAGGTATGTTATAATTTCAGGAAAACATTTCTTGCACATAGAGCATAAAAGTGTTATATGAACATAGGTCCGGAAATGGTTTATTTTCTTAATAGAGCTCCTTTTCTACAACTCCGCTTACAGATGTGGCGTGTGCAATACGTAGCTGTCCTGTGGCCATAGCCCCACAACAGAAAATTGGTTTAGTTGTACAGTAGTAAACATTTGCCTTTATATCTGGTTAAATTGGATGGAGGTGATGCATTTCACGTTATTGTCATTGTGCTACAGTACACTTGTTAGGCACCTGAGTCAGTTCATGCATGATGGAGCTGCTCCTCATTTCAAGATTACTGTCCATCAATAATTTTTGAATAGCAGGATAGGAGGAGGTGAATCAATTCCCTGGCCTCCACGCTAGCCTGACTTAAACCTACTAAATTTTTTATTTGTGGGGACATTGGAAATCTCTTGTGTATGCAACTCTAGTTCCAGAGGTAGACAATTTTTTTTTTTTTGTAATTTACGTCCTTTAACTTTTTAGATAACATTTTTATTGTAATTGAACAACTAATTGAAAAACATAGGGAGTTTAATAAAGAAACGCATATGGCGTTTGTTGACTTTGAAAAGGCCTTCGATAGGGTAAACCGATGCAAAATGTGGCAAATATTGGAAGAACGAGGATACCCACAACAATTAGTAAAAATGATACAATGCTTCTGCTTCCAGACAAAAATAAATGTGAGGAACTATGGTAACATTTCTAAAAAAATTCTTACTAATCAGGGTGTCAGACAAGGGTGTACTTCTTCGCCTACACTTTTTAGTATTTATATTGACGATCTAGTGTGCAAATGGAAGCAGCTAGTGAATGTATGTTTTAAAATTTCAAATAAAAACTTTTTAAACATTTTATTGTTTGCTGACGACTTAGTAATTATACAAAATAGCGAGTCTGCCCTGTAAAAATCTATTTTTAAACTTAGTGAACTTTGTAAGCAATATAATATGAAAATTTCTTTTATAAAATCAAAGGTAACGACATTCATTGGGAAAGAGCCAATTAGAACAACAATAGTTATAAATAATCGTTGCGTTGAACAGGTAAGCCATTTTAACTACTTGGGAACTGATGTTAGTTATGACAAGGAATATGATGTCTACAATAAAATATGCAAATTTCAAAGAGTGTGTGGAACAATAAATAGAACATTTAGAAACAAAATACGTAAAGAAACAAAATTAAAGTTCTACAAAGTTATGGCTGTACCAATACTGGCATACGGAAGTGAGACTTGAACGTTAAATAAAAAACAACAGAGTAAAATACAGGCTTCAGAAATGAAGTTCTTGAGAAGTGTGAAAGGATGCACGAAGAGGGACTTAATAAGAAATTAAAATATAAGAGAAGAATTGGACATTTTTAGTATGAGCGATAGGTTAAAAGATCTCAAACAAAACTGGAAGGAACATGTTGAAAGAATGCCAGATAACAGACTTACAAAACAAATATTACAGTATCATCCTAAAGGTAGGAGATCGGTGGGCAGACCCAGGAAACGATGGCTGGAGGACTTCGAAGGCGGAACAGGCACTTGATTGCCTATGCCATGAAGTGAAGAAGAAGAAGAAGAAGAAGAAGAAGAAGAAGAAGAAGAAGAAGAAGAAGAAGAAGAAGAAGAAGAAGAAGAAGTCATATCACACGATGAATGGAATGGGTGAAAAGAGGCTCAAATGGGCCCAGGGTCCATGGAGCTTAGAGTTACCCGTCATTCATCTTTTAGGATAAGGGAAAACACCGCAAAAACCTTATCCAGGTAACTCATCCTAACCGAGATTCGAACTCGGGACCTCTTGAACGTGAGGCAGACACACTATCATCTACGCTACCGAGGCGGGCTAGAGACTCTTCTCGCTCATATTGTGGAAGGTTATCAGGCAGTATGAAATTTTTCAGGCCTAATTAAGCGCATTAAGGAGTCCAAGCGACGGGGAGATAATGGGTACATAGGAGCTAATAGAGGCTCTTTTGAACATGTGATTTCCTGTTTTCCCACCATTTAGTCATTTATTGTTGTTGTATCGGGTTCAGCTGTAGAAAAAGTGCTCTAAAAAGGAAATAATTTCTGGAAATTTGTACATATAGCATTTTTATCCACTATCGGCAAAAATGTCTTCTCAAATTTTTAACATACTTTATGTTAACAGCCTATATACTGAGAAGAAACTGAAGAGCATTAAAAGCAATAATGCTTAAAAGTGGTGATCAAACACAATATCAGAAACGCAATAAACAAGTCTAATGTGTTGCATGCACCTGACGTCCTATGTTGTTGTGCGAACTATTCTTACAAATACGTTTTCCTCGATTTGCCTCCTGGTAATCACAACCTCCAAGGTAGCGATTTCAAACACGGCTCATAGTGTTGGAATTTAAATGTTCTTACAAGCGATGGTGCTATATCAGTCAATTTACTGGCACATGAAACTACACCCGAGAGACAAAATCGTAGCATACCCGTGGCGTTGATATGATCCTAGCAGTTTACAGCGTCATTAACAAAATATTTATGTGAGATAAGCATTATCTTACTGTTAATTTTGTTATAGGCGCTGGGCGGGGATATCGGAATGCAGCAGGCTTTAAAAGCGATAGTCAAAGGTTTTAAGAGTTGGGCTTTATGTGTCGCTTTTGAAATTCCGTTTTCTATGCATTCACAGGAATAATAACTTCCCATTTGCAAAAAGTTGGAAAATTCAAACAAATAACAAGAAATATCCCCGAAATGTTTCACTACACAAAAACATTGTATTTAATGCAAATTTAGTTTTTATAACGAATCTGCATTTTTGTATAGTTGGATTTGGTCCATCTCTTACAGTTTATTAGTTATGCAAAAGACATCCAGAATGAAGAGGGCTTACCGAGGGGGATGGCTCATCTGTGACCCGCATTCGGAAGGCCTGGGTTCCTTTCCCGTGGCCGACCTACTTAAGGCATGGGTTTTTTCAACGGTTTTCCTGGGTCACCAGGCGAATGCTGGGTAGAATGATTACATCGCCCGAGTTTCCTGTCCCTCCATTTCATCTCCATTATCATTTGACCATCTCTCACCTGGTGGTCTCTTTCAGTGTAGAAGTGTTGTCGGGAGTCTCGGCGGTGCATGGCAGGATGATATGCTCTGAGTGAACCACTTCCTCCTCCGTTAGTTCGGTGCCGGTCTCCGAACCGACTGCTGGGACCGCTTCCGAACCACAGAAGGGAGGAATGTCAGTTGTCCTGGTCTACTGGGGAGGATTCCATCTAAGTAAAATGTAGGGACCCTGCCGTGTGCACTGTCATGGCATCTTGGGATGAAGCCTCTCTCTCCTCTTACCTCATCATTTCTCTGGGGGATGCCTCACTTGGGGGCATAGGTACAATAGTTCAAGCCTAGTCGCCTCTAATGAAGAGGGCTTCTGGTTCAAGATATACATTTAGGTTGCGAAACAGCAATGTTTGCTTCGCGATGCTGTGCCAACTTAAAACTGACACAAGTTCTGACTTCGAAGCCATGTACACTTTTGCGGAGAAGTTGTCGACCAATGGAACTACTATATGAATGCCCGGTGTTAACGTAGCTGATTCCTCTTCCAGGCGTCAATATGCTTTTCTGGCTTTGAGGCATCCGTCTACCAGCTTCGTCTTGTCCCAGACCAGAACTGTCTTAGATTATGCCCAGAATGTGCAACTAAGCTTCTAATTCTCCCAACCACCTCTACATTAGTAATGATACTCCTAGTTTTTAAACGGATGTTGTCACCTCATTTCTACTTTTCTGATATGTGCTGTTTTACAGCTCAGAGTCCGTCTATAAATTTCTAAGGAATTTTACCTCATGTTCCAAGAACCCCAAGCTAATCCACACCTAATCCGGCAACCTTATGCAGTAACCTTCCCTTTCATTCACGTAACCGTCCGAACTACTTATACGAATTTGCCTGAAAACCAGCCGTCGCTGATTGCCGTAGTTAATATCATCTTAACCCGAGCCAAGTTGTACTCATAATCTATTGTCAAACCGACAACCTCTTAACATTTAACACAACTTTACAAAATATTTATATTTAATTTTACTATCGATTATGAGGTATTTAATTGACTCGCAATTTTTGTATCAATTGTCATGAAAATATCTTTAACTTATAATATTTGAATAAAAACACTTAGAGCCCCTTTTCAAAGGTTTGTTACATTTTCATTACAGATAAAATGTGTATCTTGAATATTCAGGAAATAGTCTACTGAATTCAGGTTTATTCTGGATAAAATTTGTACAATTGGTAAGCCAGAAGATACGGACAATATCTTGACCCCGTTAGCATCCAAGCATGTCATTAACAGTTATTTTATATGAGCTGCTGTGTTCATTACCGTAGATATGCTTGACTGCAGTGTCGGAATGACTGACTAGTCCATTTCGTTTTGCTTTGATGATCGAATCACTTTGGTTGTGAAAGATATATGGGCAGAGAAAGAGCGGTGGTAAGGTGTTAGTCAGAACTGATACACACATTGATTAAAATCAGCTGTAAATTTAGTTTAAATGGAGAATTTGTAGCTGTAAAGCAGACACTTTCCCGTAAGACTGTACTCCGGGATTAAAGCTCTGCTTCTCCGGAGTATGGATTACAGTAGTGGTGCATGTGTTTACTCGACGCTCCGGTGTCCCGGAATTCCAATTAACCGTACTCGTGTCGGGCATGCGATATCCGCACAGCCCTTTGGATGTTGGTTCCTCTTTGCTACAGTTAAACACAAATGATGAAACATTACATCTCCTTTCATTAGATGTCTCTATGATTCAAGTCTACTCAAAGGTTTCTCTGTGACAGCATTTACTGTTTCTGCCTGTGCACGTTTTAACAAACATTTCATACTTAAATGTTATATAATCATTTCGCCAATTGCAGGTAAAAGGTCATTAAATTTAAGGAGTTTATTTCTGTTATCGTTACTTCCACTAAGTGACGTATTATGTTTTATTTATTACCAATCTCTGAAACTAAAACATACCTATAGACAGAATCTATTGGTGGTATTTAAACTCTTTTCATATAGGTTTGCTATTTTTAATAGTTTAATTTACAAATACCTCTCAATAAGGAGAAATTTAATGTAGAATATAAACTTATAATTAATATTGCTTTATTTAATGGTTTTAATATATGTTTTATACATAAAAAGAGTGCAAAATTTAAATAGAAAAATAGAAATGATGTTTCTTCCCTTAACAAAATAAAAATTATGTTTTAAAAATGTACTTACCATCCTTGTGCTAGTAAAATCTTCAAAAATTTTCTAATGAATTTGGTATATAATTTTACTTCCTCAAAATATAATATAAAAGTTTATTAAATGGTTCTAATAGAAAAAGCAGATTGATAAATCAGCTGTGGCAGACCATTTCTGGTCATATAACCATGTAATATATACATAAGTTAAATTATTAACGCATTTAACGGTTTGGGAGAAAATACTTATCTTAAAAAATAGAACTGTGGTGATGAATTTTAAAATATCGTCAATCGATTCATTCTGTCAATAAGCTTGTTTTACTTTCAGAGGTTGGTAATAAATGCAAAAATAATCCGTCACCTAGCGGCAGTAACGATGTCAACAGAAACAAACATATTAAATGAATATGTAGATAATATATTTGAGAAACTAGTCCTGAGTGCTGCCAGAATTTCATTATAATATAAACGAGTACATTTTGAATTTTCTGGGAAGTGTGTTTAAAGTCTTCTTTATTCGGCATTATTTTTATAACTGTAAACTGTAAGAGATAGACAAAATATTACAGAACAAAAACGTAGATCTTCTAAGAGCAATTTTTGGCATTAATCTTATCGGCATATTATTTATTATTCGTCGGAATTATAAAATAGTTAGTACTTTTCCGGCTGCAAAACAGTTCTGAACCTTTTATGTCGTAATCACGCAATAGGAATTAAACTTCAAAGCCATCAAATAGTCACCAGTATTAAAACTTTTCCCATGGATTAAATACTATTACCACATTTGACTTTTACCTGCAAGAAAATTAGGAATAGTAAAGTATAGATCATGATTAACATGAAGTAGATAAGCATGATAAGCAGTTACTAGAATCGTTTGTACAAGAATAGGGAAAACCAAGTGAGTGTATTACATGTTTTTGTTTTCTTGATTTGAGGTCGGGATATAATGTAAAACGAAAACGTATATTTTTGTACATATTATTACATATTTATTTATGCTATAAGGAAGGTGGGTATAATTTACCATCAGAGGACTCGTTTGCACCCGAACGAAGTGAGGGCTATCAATATTAAGTCCGTAAATGGTTCATTCCAGCTACTTCCCGAATTGCATATACGATTTTTTCCACTCATGCTTATCATGTACCTATTACTAGTATGTTCTAGTTAAATCGTCTACTATTGCCTAAAGCTATGTTGGTGATAGTTTAGAGAACAAGAAAGAGGTGGCCCAAAAGGTTCTTTAGGGAGGAGGTGGAAGTTCTAGTACTAATGAGGTAGTAGTTGCTAATATGAACATGGTTGAAATTCAAGAGTGTTGAAGTAAAGAAGGAAATACAGTTAGTTCCTAATATTGGTCAAAAACTTGTGTCAAATATAATCTTCTGCAATAATTGCAATATTACAATAAATTTTAAATAATTTATATTATATAAAATGTATATGAATATAGAATTTAATAATTATAATGTGTTTCTATGAATACTCTATTTCAATAAGCTATTTAGTCAATTCAGGGAATAATCTCTCACATCTGTTATTTTTTATTTATCCAGATTTATGAACCCTATTTTACACAGTGGTATATTAGGGTTAGAGTTGATACATAAAAGTACACAATTTTAACAAAAATATTTTAAATACTAGAAGGAAGAAAATATGTTATAATCTGATGCATATTAATTTAAACTATTTCAGACTTTTAAACACTGAGTGTATAAACATCATGAAGTACTTATACTGTTGTGGCTTCATTAGCAACGATGTGAGTGGAGCAGAAAATTCAGCTCCTAGAGAGTCTAGCTTGAATATTAATTCTTGTCTTTCTCTCCAGAAAATGGGACAACAGAAAAGGAGATGAACCACAGTTTGAAATTCTTCACCATACATGCACTTGGAGTTGGATGTTAAGTGAAAACGTGATAAGTATTCACCAAATATACCATGTCCACTTAAAAATTGTGTCAAAACAAAATTTGGTACAAGAGTTTCACATTTTCCTCTGTCATATATACCAGGGAAAAATAATGATTTTGTTAAACTTCCATTTGGAGTTGTTATCCATTATTGGTTCCATTCTTCAAGAATATGTTGATGTGTTATTCTCCTTACAGTAGAAATAGGACATAAAGAGTATGTCACAGGAAGATTGGATTCTGCAGCCTTCTTAGCCAAGTAATCAGCTCTCTCGTTACCTAAAATTCCACTGTGTCCTTTAACTCATCCCATGCAAATATGTCCTGGATGGTTTTGAAGCAAGGTTCTGATTTCATGTGCTAATGAATTTAAGTTGTATTTATCATTAATAGCGAGTAGAGCTGATTGTGAATCACTAAGAATACGGGCACTGTTCCCATTAACAGTACACCATCTTATAGCTTCTTTAATTGCTAAGAACTCCGACTGGAATACAGAACATTTAGGTGACAATTTAAACATGGAGTGAGTTAGTTCCGTTTGGTTTTCATAAACAACAAAAGCACACCCTACTGCAGATATATTATCTTCAAATTGGTAACGCGAACCATTTGTATATATGTAATAATCATGAAAATTGCATATTTCCTTTAAACAGGTTACAAAACTTGATGGGTGTCCTGCTGTGGTAGGATGCTCCGGGATTTGTAGTTTTAAGTGAGACAGATAAGACGCACATTCACGTTCATGTCTTAAATTCATAATAGTTGCTGTTGATAAACCAGTGAGAGCCAAAGGTTCGATGTTAGCTATAATCTGTTATTGCTTTCCAAGTTACATTTGTTTCATTCATATTAATTTTGTTTCTATTATGGCATATGTTTCTTTGGGTAGCAATAAATAAATTAGTATTTTTCTGAGTTGCATAGAAATACTGTAAGTGATTTCAGCTCCTACAAAAAAATTTAGTCCTTCATAGCAGAGTGGTAAGTAGGAAGGTAAGTTGTGAAATAATAATTATGTGTTGCACACAATTCCCCGTTTGCGGGACAGTTTGAAGCAAATAGTGTTTAGCGCAGGGTTGAGCAATGAGATTTCTCTCAGGATATGCGTGGGTATGTATGAGAAGGATGGTTTTAATGACACTGGAATGCCCGTTTCAAACTGGTTTAATGACTGCTTCTTTTAATCATTACATTAAACTCGAAGTTGCCGACCAAGGGTTACCAATATATCACTGCTTAGAGTTACTGTATGTGAAATGCTTATTACTCGATAATAATTTATTAGTTACGTATGGACTGACAGATATTTTCTCTCATCACTTCTGGTCTGCCTTGCCCAAGACAGAAGAAGAGGACTGCCCTAATCGACTTCACGCCGAGGACTGAGTGTCCTCACAGCTGCGCGTGGGTGTGTGACTTTCACTTCTGGAAGCCCTCTTTTCACACAGATTCCCTTTGTAACTATTTTGTCCATTGTGATTATTATTATCGGCCAAACGGAGTCAAGTGCTACCCTTTAGAACTCTGCTAAGGACACTGTTTCTTACGTTTATTTTGTTAAAACAACTATTCAACCCCGTTGCTATTCGATTCAACTGTACCTGCATGCGTTCCACACAAATATACATTCCTTTTAAATCCATTACGATTCTTTATACATTTCATCCCTTAATTTCGGTATCAGTTGACTTACTTCCCTTGAGAGGTAACTTCTAATTACTCGTAAAGATAAAATATACATAATACTATGCTTACCACAACATGAGTAGAAAAAGGCATTTTATCTGCCACCATAAGAAAATAGCACAAAAGTATGAAGTATAGAAAAGTATGCGTTTTACTGTTAGTCATGAATAATCTCTGCAAAGAGTCTAATTATCTATATCAGAGTCAAGCAGGCCAAGTAGAAGAAGAAAGTTAAAATTTACGAGACAAAACATTGTGTAGGAACGCCTACTTTAATAGTGTCAAAGATATCAATCACACTATAATCTCTTTGGCTACCGATTATCTCGTTGTTGGCTTAGTCCGATGTTCAATTTTTCTTTCGTTATGTGAAAAAAAGAACAAGAAAATCATCGACATGTACAATGTACCGCTTCCCTAGAAAAACATTTGCCTTATTTACCTTGTACCCACATGAGTTCTTTTATAAAAAGGCCAACTTCATATATTTCAACTTCATATATTTACTGATACCCACTCCGGCTTTAATCGACAATGTAATTTCTCTGAAGAAATGTGCTAAAATCTTACTTGCAAATATTAGTAACACTTTTGTACAGCACCATTTCTTACAACATAAATATTCTGTGCCATAAACTGCAGATGACCTTGTGGCTGTAAATTAAAATTAGCAATTCTCTGGAATTTCTTCAAGTGTAAAACTTTTGTCGTCTGAATCATTCCCTTTGACATACGCTTACCATTTGTTATTTTTGCATCACCATAGTTATGACTCTTCGCTATTCAAAGCCTGCAATATCATCTTACACCTAGTAAACACATCGATTCTAAATCTTTTGTAAAAAAATGTTTATAATTTTATAATTCACAATTCAAGTCGACTTTTTCTTAGGTAACGGATAAAATTACGTATGGGACTAGCGAGGTTTGATGTTTATCATACTCTTGAAATTTAACCATTTCAGTACCAGTATCCATGACCAAGGACCAGGGGCGGCTTCTCATTGGGGTAGCATGTTTGCGCTACAACCAAAATGCTGGGTCTCCCTTTAATGCAAGGGCATGTGCCATTTGGAGTTCAGTTCGACCTTGTCTAGTGCAGTGGCCCTCTGCGCGCTATATTGTTTGCAGGTGCCAAGTAGTTCACTCTCAGTTGCAAACCACTGATACACTATGGGGAGGTATAGGGCAGGATGAACCCGTGGATTACCGAGGCAAGTAGGGGGGAAGGGTGGGGCTTATGGCTGCATAAGGTTGGTTAACCTAGCAGCCAGAGAATAGTGAATGCTAAGCCTTCTCCTTCTGTTTTCAGCACCACCTATTATTCTCATATTAAATGTTCGCATCGGTCAACTATTAACACAGATTACTATTATCTACCTACCAGAGCATAGCCACATGTTTTGTGCCGCGTTTTGTTAGCTGTGTCGTGCTTTGAGTAGTGAATAAGAGTGATTTATTTAAATACAAGTATATTGTTTTATATAAGGAAAAACAATGAATTCCATAAAGTGTATTAGCACATCCCTTTTAAAAATGAGCTTAGAAGAAAAAACCGAAAACAAACGAATTGGAAGTCCCACGCCAAATATAAACATCACATAGGTAGTCAAAACAAAAACAAGCTATTTGAACGGGAACTTTAGCAACAATGTATATGAGAAATATAATTTGATGTGTGGTTGTAATATTAAAAATAGCCTGTTTTGCTTTCCTTGCGTTCTGTTTGGCGGTGAAGATCCGTGAACAAAACATGCTTTGTAGCATCCTCATGATCGCGCTAAAAACACGTAACTTAAAAACTGCACATGAAAAACACAGTTTTGCTATTCTTGACAATGTAAATAGGGCAAAGCAGATGGACAGTGCATATTGGAGAACAATTGAAGAACACAACCAGAAAGTGGCTCAAATAGGTATGTTTGAAACATTATTGTTAACTGCATTAGGTTTTGTGGAGCCTTTGAGTTAGCTCTACGAGGACACGATGAGTCAGCTACGTCAAACAATCCTGGTATTATTCAAGGACTGATAAACTTCAGTGCAGAGCTAGACTGTGTTCTGAAAAACCTATTTGGAGAATGCTACAGTGTTTAAGGGAACCTCCAAGACAATCCAGAACGAAATCTTGCAATGTACACTTGAAGTCTATCATGAAGAGATATCAAGTCCATTTTTAGCTGCATAAATAGAAGAGTGTTATGCTCTAGAGTGTTTCTGAAATACGCATGTTGTGTTATACGCTGTGAATTACCGTTAACTTGTGTATACAGCTGTCTATGGTGTCAGGCTAAATGAACCGTTTGTTACTTTAAAAAAATTAAATTGCATGGATAAACTTGTGAACCACGGATTTTCAGAGCCACCAGCCGCCCCTGCCAAGGACACACTTTTTAATAATCCGTTGCTATCAGGAAACAACTTGCTATGCATTTTTGTGCATTTGTACATGATCAACTATGCTTCATCTTTATAATTAACTGCCTTGTGGAGCCGTATGTGTGTGTGAGCCTAAATTAAATGAAGATAGAGGCAGCCATGTCAGCTGGTTCAAGCAATGCTCCTGGTAAGGCTATGGTTGTGTTAAAATTTTTGTTATATATTGGCATATAAATATTTGTAAGCTGCTTGATTTCATGTAAAACATTATAGAGAAAAAGAAAATATAAACTTTTTTTTGCTCTATGTCCTTGAAACACATAGAAAACTTACGTATAAAAACAGTGTCCATGATGCAGGACAATTATGTTGGGGGACCACATTGGCAGGCAATAATATAACCTCTATTTAGGGTTCATGCCTGCACTTAGTTGTCCCATTTTCATCTAAAGGTCTTCATTTTTTATTTTTAGAAGGTTACTGTAGGCCTAAGCCTACTTCAATGAACGTCACAGATAAAGTTTTTGCTACTTTTGTCCTTGATTGTTTGCAAAATGGGGAACTATCTGAACAGAAACAGATTCTGGCAGCTGGTACAGCACAGTTAAATAGATTTTATAAACCTTCTCTTCCTCCAGACAAGGATATGATAAAAAAAACCAAGAGCATACATGGAGGAAATAAGTAGGCATGATGATGTGATTGTAAAGTGGCTGGACAACAGACCAGTAAACAGGGCGTCCAATTTCATTGGAATTGGGGAAACAGATTTGCTAAAACGTTGGGAAATGAAATGAAATGTGTAGTGTTTAACGCCCGCTTTTACTACATACGGCACCGCAGGCGATGACACTGATGATACATGAGATGAAGATGGAGCACCGGTGGAATAAGATGGCGGGGGAAACCGGAGATCCCGGAGAAAACCCGCCCCAGCGCCGTGTTGTCCACCAAAAATCTCACTTTGCGGTCGCCTGGGATCGAACCCGGGCCGCCTTGGTGAGTGCCAAGCGGTCTAATCACTGAGCCACGGCGCGGCCTTAAAACGTTGGGATGGAAGTAAGAAAGAGTACATTCAAATTCCCCGACCAGAAGTAATTCGTCTATACAATGCCTGCATGTGGGGAGTGGACAAAATGGATTTTCTAATAAGCACCTATAGGACATTCATTAGATCCAGAAAGTGGACACTGGGCCTCATATTTCATGCTGTTGATTTAGCCATTGTGAACAACTGGCTTGAATACAGAATAGATGCCAAGAAGTGTAACATTCCGGAGAAGAATGTCCTAGATCTACTGCACTTCAGAGAAAGAGTTGCCGAAGGACTCTGTTTTGTTGGTAAACCAGCCCCTGGAAGGAAACGTGGTCGTCCATCCAATGAAGAAGAAGAGGAGGAACCAATACAGAAAACAATGAGGTATGAAAGAAGGGCAAGTAAGAACATCCGTTTAGATACCAAAGACCACCTGCCTATTCATTCAGGAAAAAAAGAAGCTGGAAGATGCTAATATGAAAATTGCAAAGGTAATTCACATTTCAGGTGTGAGAAATGTCAAATACATTTATGTCTTAGCAAGGACAGAAACTGTTTCCGGGAGTTCCATATCTAAAATAAGTTCGAAAACTTTAAATTACACAATTATTCATTATAATCAGGATTAGTGTACATTTCCCTTTGTTATTGGTAGCTTCTGTACTCATTTATAAGCATACATTAATAAAACATTCAGGTTTTGCTAAAAGAAACATTGTATTTGTACCTGAATACCTATTTCCAAAATCACTACCTTCCAATAATTTTGTACACGATTATGGAAAATTTATAACTCAAAAACTAAATTTGAAAAAAAAAAATCCAAAAAAAATCACAAGTTTCCTTTGACCATTTAGGAACATTTCCTGAAAGTTTCATATTTTTCCTGTAGATATTACAGAGTTGGTATTGAAAGGTTTAAGCCATCGGCACTACTCGGGCATTAAACTTTTTCATCTCTAATAAACACAAGTACCATAAGTAACTATTATATTTCTTATAAAATATTGATGTAAAAATGTGTGTTGGAACAGAATGCGCACTTGCTCAAGCTACTGTAATTACGTGGTGGAGAACGAAGGAGTGCAAATAGTGCGGGTGGCCTAACTTTAATGACAACGCTGAATGAACACCTGCTGCATGCATAAAGTAAAGGATGCTCTGCTGCATTAATGGTTGCTAACTTTTTCCTTTCTCTGCTTTCGAATAAATTACTGTGAAGAACACGGACCAACAGATTATGTTCCTTCAAGAAATAAAGGTAGAAAGTTTTATAAAGTGTCTTCCAGTCTAGAACGAGAAAGAAAAACTCCTCTTTACTTTCACGGAAAACGAAAAACGTGAGGGAGAAAACACAAAAACAAAGACAAGATTCTTTCTTCCTTTCTTGCTACTTTCTTTCTGGCATTTTGCTTTGGATTTTTCGTTGTTTCATAATTCTCTTGATGCCGTTTCTTGTCTCTCCTTTTAGGAGGAAGAAATGACGTGATTTTATTTCAAGTTGTTTTCCCTAACGACCTACTATATCCTTTTCCTTTTATGGATTAAAAAGAAATTGCTACCGTGTTATACAATACCTCTCATTAGTAAACGACCAAAATCGGCAATACTTTTTGTAAAGCTTTTGTTCTGAATTAATTTAAATGTTTGTTATAAGCATACCTGCTTACTAGAATAACGTTTAGGAGGGAGTGGGTTACCGAGCGGGATGGCTCAGGCAGTTCGTCTGTAGCCCGCATTCGGGAGGTCCAGGTTCGATTTCCGTGGCCGACCTACCTGCCTCATAGATTTTCTCGGGTCGCCAAGCTAATGCTGGGTAGGTTAATTACATTCCCCGAATGTCCCGTCCCTCCATTTCACCTCCATTATTATTTCACATCATCTCTCAAATGGTGGTCTCTTTCAGGCGGCTGTCTAGGCGTTGCTTGGCAGGATGATATGGTCTAAGTGAACCACTTAGTCCTCCGGTAGGGCCCGCCTCGACAGCGTGGTGGCAGCATGTCTGCCTCACGTTCAAGAGGTCCCAGTTCGAATCTCGGTCAGGGTGAGTTACCTGGATAAGGTGTTTTCCAGGGTTTTCCCTTGTCCTGAAAGACGAATTTTGGGTAACTATGAGTTCTATGGATCCTGGGCTCATTTGAGCATCATTTCACCTATTCCATTCATCGTCCGATATGACTTAACGTTGGAGGACGTAAATTTAAAAAAAAAAAAAAAATCCTCCGGTAGGACGGATGCCGGTCTCCGAACCGGCTGTTGGGACCGCTTCAGAACCACAGTAGGAGGAAATGTCCACTGTCTTAGTCTTCTGGGGGATGTTTCCATATAAATAAAACGTAAGGACCCTGCCCTCTGTTATGGCTCCTTGGGACGGCCGTCCTCTGTCTACTCTCGCCTCATCCTTTCTCCCAGAAATTCCTCACATAGGGGCATAGGTACAATAGATCAAGACTGGTCGCAGTGCCGAATCAGCTCCAAATCCCAATCCTAGGGAGAGGGTTAATTGGAGGTTTCTAGTTTCGATTCCCATGTACTTTGAGGTTTGACCTTGGATTTTTCTTGGGTCTCCCTAGTTGGTAGGCGAATGTTAAAGTGGTTTCTCATCTAACACAATTTACTTTCCGTCATTTGCTTTCATTCCATACCCTTCAGAGTATAGTGCTTCAGGGTTTCACGGATTATCGCCAACATATGGCGAGGACACTAGAGGGCTACTTGACTGACGGAAGTTTATCACTCTTCCTGGGCAGTAATGGGACAGGTATTTCACCACGAAAGTCTTAGGACTTCATTACGTCTGTAGGCTACTTCATTGCAGCCCTTCCTTTTCTTTTAATGGTCTTTAAATAAGTCATAATGAACGATGAACGATGTACAGCAAGCATCGCACTCTACGCACAAATTAGGTATCCAGATTTTTCGGAAGCCCATATTTTGAGGGTCATTTAACTCTGAGAAACAATACTCAAACATTAAAATTGTGATAGCTGGCATACTTTGCATTTAGGTTCAGCATTTTTCAATAATTCTTCACAGAGAGATTTTTCAAACATCCGTCATACCAAACTGCCCTGATTATACAAGTGTCAATAATTTTGTTATTTATTTTATAATTCCTTTTAGCAATTTTTATTAAAGTACCATTTGGTATTTGAACTTTTATTATTAATAGAATGCACATATTGAATTTTCATTGGGAGGTTTGTGAAGTTATCCTAATTCCAGATCAATTTTGTATAATATTGTATGTATAATTCGTAAATTGCAAACAAAGAATAACGTAGATCATATTTAAGATACCATTCATTTCAAGTTCCTTTTTGTAGCGTTAGTCGCTTCCAAATTATTCGGTACTATCTATACATTAGGGTTTCTTCTTTGTTATGGTGGTTGGTATCTATAAAGTGCTTATGCAATTACTTTTATTTCCGCAAATGCGATGTATTTGTATTCCACCCAAAGTTCGATGTTGCGATTTCATCATGAAGATATGTCCTGGCACCTTCTAAATTACAATAAATAAAATAAAACTGGAGTTAACCATTTCTGGATTATTCCTTGTTATTGGTTTGAAATTTCAAATCTTAAACCTTTCTCCACAGGAAATTAGCTTTTTGTGATCGTACAGAAAGTATAGTATGATAAAGCAAACTCTTTTCTTTAAACATCAGACTATCCGATAATCTGCATTGCCTAGTATACTGCACAATGAAATTTATAAATGTATAATTAAAGTTTATCTGGATAAACAAGAGACAGGATGAAAAATAAGTTATTAGCTTAAAAAAAAATCAAGTATTTAGACAGTAAAAACTAACGATTTTTGAAAATTGAAATATTTTATACAGCACTTGTTTCTGTAAACTCACTGTAAAATATGAACTTGTAGTGTAAATGTTTTTAAACTATATCGTGTTGATTATTTGTACTAGAACAGTGCATCTGCACAGCAAAACCAGTAAAACTGAAAAGTGGCAAAAATATTACTTTTAAAGTGTATAGTAAAAAACGTATTTTAAGAAAGTAGTCCGCATGCTATATATTTTGAAAATGTATAAATGCATTGCCTTGAGACAATTAGAGGAATCGATTATACTGCCTATGTTTCACAGGTTTATTACATTATTGTTGCTGAGTAATACATGCTAGAAGGACGTAATTATGAATGATTTTAACCAACTTAATGTACTTATGAAGTTACAAGACTAAAAATGCTGTGACGAGTGACCAAAGTTCACCTCAAACTTCTTTATTTGTTTCTAAAAATCGTTAGCTCAATGCTAGCATACAACCAGCCTTTCTTTTACACAAATATAGAAACTTCGACACGTCTCTTCAATGTTTCTTAAGTCTCTGTAGGAAGTAAGCTTTGTCCTGCTGACCTACATACAGGTCTACCTCCAACATGGAGCTACACAACACAACTCAGATATTTATATGTAAACTGCTTCGCTGCTGGTTCTACAGCTCAGCGATCCCTCACTTTTTGACCTGTGAACTGCTTCTTTCCCCTTCCACGGCCTGCTGACTCTTTATCACACAGCTTGGAGCATACCACACTCAGATCGAAACACCACACTGCTCTCACTACTATTCATTGCACAGCTCGCGGATTCTGACACTGGCCAACTCACTACTGACTGACTTGCCAGATTTGTACTGCCTTTTATGTATCTCATTGGCGAGGTAGATCTTTCTGGGACTGGAAGCCTCTGGAGTTACAATCACAAAAAAAGCTTTTTACTTAGTAATAATACGACTCGCTTCGTAATATCAGCTGCCCTTAACGCTTATTTAGGACTCACGCCAACTTGCTTTCTCCTCGTGACGTTAGCCAGTAATTGACCTTGAGCGTATCACTTGCACAATGGCAGAGTTGCACGTTCACCGCTGTGACAATATGTTTCAGAGTATTTTAACTTATTTTATACATTTTACTAATTTCCTGAGCTTTTATCACTTGACTCATGACCTTAAAGGAGCCATTCAAAAGTTTTGCTCTTTATTATTCAGTTATGTAAATAGCTAGGTGAATTATATTTGCTTTATTACATCCAGAGTGTCCTGAATAAAAAGTTAAGAAAATTCACAACTTTCGTATTTGACATTTCCAAATATAAAATAGATGATGCTTCTTCTGCAGTAAAGTTGAACTCCATCTCCCTTGGGTAGTAAGAGCTCCGTGTAAGGGCAGTTTGCTGTAACAGACTTTACTGCACTATATTGTTAGCTTCACTATAAAATTGACACCTCTGGGACAGCTACTTCTCTTTATGCCAGAAAACAAATGGCAAACTTCGGAACTAACTTTACGCTCAGTTTTAGGGAATAATAACCATTCAGAACAGTCAGACTTCGGCGCTATCAAGCTGTATATATGTATTGCATGTATTGTATGTTGTAAATAAAGGGGTGGCTATAGAAAGCATCGTTCTTTAAGTCCTAATATATATATATATATATATAAGTAGTATAGAATTGAGAGAATCAGCACAGTGTAGATAAGATGTTGAGCTCTCCTCTGTGTTAATATATGAGTGATGTAGAATGCTCATTGATTTAGAACTCTCCTATATGAAAATCGAGTTGTAAAAGAAGGGGAGTGTTGGCGTAGTGCCGTTCTCCCCTGTGCAGTGAGATGTTTTTGAGGGTTGGGATGATGATGATGATGATGATGATTGTGTGTGTGTGTGTGATGTGTAATGTGTGATGGGTGGGATGGGTAACGGGGGGGGGGGGTTCCGGGGATGTTTGAATTAAATGTGAATTCTTTTCGATGTGTGTGTGTGCTTGAACTCTCATGTATGAATATCGAAGTCTAGGGTTCGATATTGTGATGGGGCGGTGTGGGTAACGGGGGTTCCGGGGATGTTTGAATTAAATGTATTGATAGTAATTCTTCGATGACTGTGCTTGAACTCTCATGTATGAATATCGAGTCTAGGGTTTGATATCTATTACGTTCAGTGCTTCGATGTCTGTGCTTGAACTCTCATGTATGAATATCGAGTGTAGGGTTTGATATCTATTACGTTTAGTGTATGATATATGATGTAGTATCGTTATTCTTTAGATAAAAGAATATCGAGAGAATGATTAGGTATGTTTACTGGGAGAGATTTATGAAAATAAATGTAATAAGACATTCTGGTAAGGGGTGTTCCCTATGCAGAATCTCTCCTTGAGCTATTGTATCCAAGAGCGATGTAAAGGTTAAGAAAAGGTTAAATTCCATTCCCACATCGAGGTACGAGAAAATATAAATCTATTCCACATTGAAGTATAAGGGTGATGACGTGTTGTCATTCCTCAAGATTTGTGCATATGTGAGTAAATTCGAATTAACAGGTCTCACCCTGTCCCGCCAGCTCGGGAACGAACGTGTCCTCACTTCACACAAACCCTCCGTCCGTTAAGTACAATCGACGATAGGATGGGGAGGGGGGAGACAGGTATGATCACGTTTCATCACCCATCTGCTCACTCGGGAACGAATGCATTCTCACTTCACATCGCAACGTCAAGATGAGTGGAACAACAACACCTATCATTGAAAGTGATACCAGATTCTGGGAGAATCTACGCAATTTCGAAGATTTGCAAAAGCATTGGGTTGAGCACCACGATGAAACGTGTGATGGAAAGATGCATCAAGTGATTTGCAAGAATCCTTCCCATCATGATTCGATCACATCTTATGCTCAATGCGGAAAGAATTGTAAAGTGTACCTCGGGTAAGTAGAATTATAATTGTGTGTTAACGTGAAAGTGTTGTTATGTGTTAGATAACTAATGATAAATATGTTTATTTCAGTAAAGCCCAAAGTGAAGATGTGGCATGCCAGTCCGAACAGGATCAAGGTGAAGATGTGTGCGGTCCGTACAATGATCGTCCGTTTAAGGATATCGGTACATCGAAACCCGAGGAGGAAGTCATAGAAAAGTGAGTATAAAATAATAAGAGTTTTACGTTGACAAGTGTATTAAATATTCACGATGTTGAGACAGTTCGTGTATGTCCGCAGATCCAGTAAGAAAGGAGACAAGAAAAAGAAGAAGACGAACTGCAAACCGAGAATCGTCAAAGCCAAGAAGACGTTCGATCAAGACAGTTTCATCATAATGATGTTCGAACCCTTCACACCCTTCGCAGAAGAAGTAGAGGAGGAAGTTGCGAGTGATGGTAAATAGTGTGTGCATGAACGATAACGACATCTCCATCAGCATTGACTTTCGTGTGAACATAGGATTATACAATGAACTCCCATCACTTTACATTAAAGACACACATGACGATACGTTTGTGTATATTACAAAAGAGGATTGGGAGGTAATAATGTCAAATTTGTGTGTTTTGGATACGTATCTGAAAGATGGTAAGCATCCATGTGCACCGTACAGTGAAAATATAATATATGCATTTAATATAATGTTATGCATGAATAAGATGCAAGAAATAACGTTTGTGAATACATGTTTAAATGTGGGCAGTATAAATCTGAATAGTACTGCATTCAATGGACTTAAAAGACTAATTCCATATATTGAAAGAAATTTATATCAGTTGTATGATATTCATAAATCATTATGTTCATATGATGCAAAAAGCAGGAGTGCAAGGAAGAGGATATTGGAGATGTATGTTAAAGTCAATAAAAAGATAATTTGAATTTGTAATGTTTTATTTATTACACCTATATGATAGATTGTACAACATGAGTTAGTGGTTTATAAGTGAATAATTTATCATGAATAATTAAACAGAATAATGAAGTTTGTGCAGGAAAATTTGACGATGCTTGAACTTCCAATCTGACATTCACTGCCCCCGTCACAGTATCCTCAGGTTGATGAGAGCAATCGATGACGAATAGCGGTGCATATTTCAGAAAGTCGTTCCTTTTCAAAAGAGGGTAATTCTCCTTTCCATAGTAGGATGATTGAAATTTGGAATATTGATCATACAGAGATGCAAATTTCGAATTGGCGAAATCCAAATTCATATCGTGATAGGGGTAAGATTCACTGTTGAGATAAAGTTTCAGATTGGTGATATTACAATTATCAAATAGAGAAGCATCCTTAGCGAGATGATTCAATCTATCCACTTGTGCACCGACTATGACGAAACGTGGTTTTTCAAGTTTAGTCGTGGTTGCAATGTTCCATGTGAACGCTTTAGTTTGAGGTACAGCAGGTTGAGTGTGAAGGTCCAAGGTTCGAAATGCGACGTGTAGAGGTTCATCCGATTTGACGAGTTTAAGTTTATCAACTCGTTCAGAATCTGAAAGTCGAAGTACAGGCATCCTCCATTCGAGTCTAGTTAGTTGTATGGTTGTAGGATCGTTTCCAATGATACAATTATTAGAATCCTTAGATCTAATGAGAATAAGTTCAAACTTGCTATTAAGTATGACCTCCTTGTGATCGTCGGCGAAACCCAGCAACATCGAAAGAGGAACGATAGCATTGAAGATACCATTCGATGTATTCACGATGTCTACCACACCTCCAGGATAGATCCATCCAGCATTTAGTAAACGATTCGATTCCAGTTCATTCAGTGCAGCATAGTTACGCATCGTTGATGAAATGCCCGGATTCCTAGTTCTATCAATAGTCGTTCCATTCATATCCAGACGAATCTCATCGAATAGGAATGCCATAGCATTGTTACTCAATTTCGATGTGGCAACGGTGCCGTCGGGTTTAGTGAGAGTCCCCTCAATGTAGAGATAACTTCTACTAGGAAGCGTGTACAAATCTTCAGCTTGACATGGAATTCTAATTTCATTGTTCACATCGAGAGCTGACGTATTGTACGGTAGGAATACGTGTTCTTCCTCCTTACTGATCTTATCATCAAAGGTCGGAATCCCGGTCACGTCCAACACATCCATCATAGAACCTTGAAGCCTAAGTTAGCGAGAAATTGTCGATTAGACGATGTGATTAGCTTGCGGGTCGATGATCGAGTAGAGATCAATCTCGAGAGATGTTTTTTAATATAGCATCGTCTCTTAAAACTTATACCCATTACGACGTATGTGCAATCGTACAGTGATGGTTTCGTTCCTGAAATCTAACTTATCGCCGTTCTGGTCTACCACTCTAATGTCGAGATGATCAATGAGATTCGTATCGATGATTGGTAAATATATAGGACTTGATGGTTCCTGCGAAATATGATAACCTGGAGGTACCGATGGAAAAAATTCATACAGAGAATGACCACTTTTACCATTGATGAAAGATCCCGTTGCAAGACTACACTCGATACGTATGATGCTGACTTTGAATATGTTAACCAAATCATTAGACTCGGTCAGCACGTTTGCCGGAACCCTCTGTTTAGAGGTGAAACCGAGAAGTGAAGCAATAGATCTCTCACGACTAAAGTCGATAATATAGGGAGATTGAATTTCTGATTTCATGGTGTTATTATTAGCACGTAGAATAAAGTCGTCACCGATGTCGAGAGCATCCTTGATCAATCTGGCGATATCATCCAATTCATAAGTACCCGGTGGAATTACTATACGTTCGACTTTTCCATCGCGAACGTAATGGAATAGATTATTACTCTCGTCCACATTCGGAATTGAGTAAAAAGTCTCAAAATCCAATAGAGCTATCTCGTAATGTCCGTTAGGATCCAGATATAATGGTGGATTTAGAAATGTAGAGAAGCTGGTATCACTACCACTCACGGTGATCGTGTAACTCATCGAGGAGAAACTGAAGGCACAAGTGACCGCAAATCACAGAATCGAATTCTTGAAATCTCGTCGTATTATATAGGAGCTTGACACCCGAAAGGTACGTTTCTATCTCTTCCGGAGGTCTCAGATCGCCGAAACTGTCAAAGTAGTAGGCAACGTCACCATCCTTACGTACAGCAACCCAATGTGTACCAGGGTTATTTGATGTATCCAGATTCACTACTATTCTCTCATAGTATCGAGGATGTGGAGGTAGTTTATCGATCATGTAGACACCTCTAAAATGTGGAATGCGTAGACGTCGTGCATACGAATCGATCTCGTTAGCACTCAGGGCTTTTTCCGGGATAAATATAGGCCTCGCCCCGAGTTTTTTGATCGAAGATATAATCCTCTACCCTTACGACGTCTCTTACGGCGAAGACCTTTGCCCTGAGCCAAAGATTCCATGCGCTCGTTGTGACGTGTTAATTCCGCAAGTTGTTTTGCATCCGAACGTTTCTTATTGACAGCCGTAGCAATCTGAGCAGCACCTCCAGCTAGACCACCTGCTGCACCTAGAGCTGCTAAAAGTGGTAGCAAAGGTAAGAAACCACCTCTCTTGTTGCGACGTATACGCATGCCAGCGCCCGCTGCCAATTTACCCTTCATAAGTGTAGTCACAAGTCGAGCTGCAAGTCGTTCGCCCAAAGAAGCGTCGGCAGACTTTACACGTCTCCAAGCTTTCTCTACCAACACCTTATCGGCTAGACGACGAGATTCTGTATCAGTACTCTCTGCGTAAGCCCGATCGTGATCGAGACACGCTGAATCTAACCCGTTCACCGGTAAGTCACCTCTCTGCAAGCGTTTATGTAGTTTCGTTCCGGGACCGCAGAAACGATAACCCGGTAAATGTGCCTCAAATGGTAATGAATTAATCAAGGAATTAAGAATTCCCGAACCTTTGCGTGCACGTGTAGAGCGCATGTCTCACTATGAAATAAAAAAGGCAAAACGTGCGCTTTATAAGTATACGATTCCTATGACGATTGGCTAAATCCAGTAAAGACATAGATTGCCCTTATCACGAACGAAATAAAAGACAAAACTTATGCTTTATAAGTATTAGTCGCGATATGGAGATAGTAAAGCAAAAGTGTACGCTACCCATACAGGTGTTAGATTTCGAGGATGACATTCGCAAAGGACGACACGGTACGTTGTTTCCGAGTAACGTTAGAGCGCTCATACTTGGCAGTTCAAATGCTGGAAAAACGAACGTTTTACTCAACCTGCTTATTCACGAGAATGGTCTGAGATTCGAAAACCTCTACATATACTCGTAATCGTTGCAACAACCTAAATATCGATATTTACTCAGGTTACTGAAAACTATACCCGATATAGGTGTATTTACGTTCGATGATGGTGATAAAGTAATTCAAACGTCGGATGCTAGAGAAAATTCGATATTCGTATTTGATGATGTGATAAATGAAAAACAGGGTAAGATAGCTTCATATTACAGGATGGGTAGACATCGTAATGTCGATGCTATATATTTAGCACAATCATATGCTAAAGTACCTAAACATTTAATTAGAGATAATGTAAATATGATTATATTCTTTAGACAGGATAATCTCAATTTAAAACATATATACGAAGATTATGTAAATACCGATATGTCCTATGATGAATTTAAGAATATGTGTAAACATATATGGGAGAGTGATGAACGATCCTTTGTTGTTATAGTACCAGAATATCCACTGAACGAGGGACGCTACCGTCACGGTTTTGATCGCTTTATCAGAATGAATAAATAGAATAATCCATCACTTAAGCAATGAGTATCGACAGGTTCGGATCCCGAAGAATCATACCCTCTAGGGGTGTGTTCAATCGATATATCATAACTAGAGATGGATCGGGAAACTATCGATTCAAGGGAAAGCGGTTGTGCAATATTCACGACCCTGAAGAAGGTGACGATGCATCGACTAAACGTTATGTGGATACGCATACGGCTGACGTCGAGAATCGAATGCAGATCTTCAGCGAGCAGACCTCGTATCAGCGTATGGGCGAGTTTGAAGCTATGCTTAGGGATCACATACAAAAATCGCTCGACATCCAATACAACTATTTAATGGAGTACTTAAGTAAATATGCATTTAAACGTGATTCCGAAAATAATGTCATTATAGATGGTATAAGAATGAAAACGCTGTTGGACCCCCTTCACGAACACGACGTTCCTAATAAAAAATATGTAGATGATAGGATTCCAATTCACGACTCTAATGAAACTCTATCATTTCGAATGAAGAGATTGAAGGATTTAGCCGACCCGATAGATGATAGTGATGCAGTCACCATGAGTTATGTTAATCATTTCTTTATACAGAAACATAATGAATTGCAAACGGGTTTAACTGAGACTATAACAAACATTGTCGATACTATTACACGGAAACAGAATGAATTACAAAGTCAGTTAAATAGAACAATCACCTCCGCTAGCGAGACTATTACTACAGCTGTAGAAAAAGAAGTGAAAGAACTAACCGCACGACAAACGGAACTTGATAATAAACTAATCACTATAAATAATGATATTCATACTATGAAAACACGAATGAGAAATGTTGTAAACACTATGTTACAACAATTGAAAGCACAACTCATAATTTCATTGCAAACACGTCCGTTTCGAGGTCCCTCTTTAAGGTATACGTTAACATCGGGACTCGAATACTATAAAGTTCCTGGAAATGGAAGTGTACTCTCGTGTTCCATAGTATCATCGGTACATCCGCATGCTGTAAATGATACATTGTTTGCAATAAACGGAAGATTAGTTGAAAGATATCCTGTAAGAGTTGAAACTGGCGATATTCTATCGTTTACAGCGCCAGTCGGACGTGCTAAAGATGGTCATATATTAAGTATAGAACTGATAGTTTCATATAAATTAGCAGTAGCTGATTAATTATACATTCATTTCGATATGGATGCTGAAGCTATAAGACTTAAGGAATCCATTGCCCGTCACAGTAGGGCAATAAGAGAAAAGTTACGTTCTCTCAAAGGAATGAAATTCGAAACGCAACGAGTCATGTCTGAAGTTCTTCAACCTGTAACCGAACCATTGAAAGTAATAGCGAAAGCACACCAAGACAACAACGACGACGACGACGACGACGACGAAACTACAGATGATGCTAACGGATCTGATCTCGTGTCAAAGTATCTACACAAGGTTCGAACTGCCAGTTCGAGTGACATGGACAATACTTACGGCATACGTTACGAGGATAATGAGTATAAATTGGGTAACAAGACAGTTGTGTTTAAATCTGATGGTGTTCAGATAGGAACAGAAACGTATGAACCCACAGCAGGCTTATATGAATTATTATTTAAACGTTTACCTCGCAAGACATCGTACTCAGATGATGATTTAGACGTGTATTCGCAAATCTTACAAAATACTCAAGTTTACAGACACGGTTATTCAAGAGATGGACGTTTAAGAGCAAATCGAGGGTTCAAGTATCGTCATATCATTCGTGACCTTGTTAGTAATCGAACTGGATTTGGTTTACGTTGGAAAGAACATGTACCGCAGAGAAAATTAGATTACGTCTACTGGAACGATCCGAATGAAATAATAAACAGATTAAGATTATTAGTTGCGTCGAGGGATGCAGGTAATTTGAATCACTCACCCGAGATAGAAGAAATTATTACAGAACTTAAAACATAAAAAATTATAGCATGATAAAACGTCGCATTGCAACCGAGTTACATGCACCAGCTAGAAGACGATTTTTACGTCGTAAGATCATAAGCAAAGGAATGAACGATTTAGTACAAATAGATCTTATGGACATGTCTAATTATGCAAGAGACAATAGGAATTATAAGTATATTCTTCTTGCATGCAATTTTTATTCCAAGATGGCTTATGCACGACCATTACGTGATAAAAGTGGTATTAACGTTTCGATTGCTATGGAGGAGATATTGAATGAAATGGAATCGTTTCCGAAGAATGTTCAATCTGATAAAGGAAGGGAGTTTTACAATAAACATTTCCGCGAACTAATGAATCGTAATAATATTAATCATTACAGTACATTCACACACGTTAAGGCTGCTGCAGTGGAACGTTTAATAAGAACGATCAAACTGATTTTGCATAAGGAATTTATTGTTCAAGGCTCATATCAATGGATAAACATACTACCTAGAATTATTCATACCTACAATAATACTTACCATCGAACGATTCGTATGAAGCCTGTAGAAGTTCGTGATAATTCTCTCCTGCTCAGCGTCTACAAATATGATAGAAGTCTGCGTGAGAAGCGAAGATCTAGGCTTCATCGTGTTGGTGACTACGTGAGGATTTCTAAGCATAAAGGTGTTATGGAGAAAGGTTATCTACCAAATTGGAGTGTTGAAGTCTTTAGGATACGTACAGTGCAAAGGACACATCCATTGACCTATCTCATCGAGGATCTGGAGGGTAAACTGATTGAAGGAGCATTCTACGGTTATGAATTACAGAAAACTCAATATCCAGACACGAATTTAGTTGAAAGGACCATCAGACGTCGTGGTGATAGGATTCTGGTGAAATGGTTAGGATTTCCTACCCGTGAATGGATTAATGAGGTGGACATTGTATAAATAAAAAAACACACAACTCAATAAAGAAATATAATTTTAATGATATATTGTGTTTGATTTTTTTTTTTTTTTGTTCACATTGATTCCTGACATCTTCTGTAACTGCTAATTCACATCTCCTTAACTTAAACATGATAATAACATTTTTATACTTTTTTAAAAATCTTCTGTAACTGCTAATTCACATCTCCTTAACTTAAACATGATAATAACATTTTTATACTTAAAAAAAAAAAAAAAATCATACATGATTATAGTTGAATTAACATTTAATTGTAGAGATTTTAACATAACGTACATGCTAGTTTGCATGGAGTATATATAAATTCACCTACCCTTAACGTAAACATGATAATTACAATTTGAAGTAATTAGTAATATACGTTAAACAAACATCATACATGATTATAGCTGAAATAAGAGCCTTTGTACATGCTAGTTCACATTGATATATATAAATCTCCCCTCACCCCTTAACGGAGACATGATAATAACATTTTGATATAATTAGTAAATATATTTTAATAAAAAATCATACATGATTATAGTTGAATTAACATTTCATTGATTTCTGCTATCTAACATTTCAAAACGACATGAATAGGAAAAAATATTCCTTCACCCCTAACATAAACATAAAAAAAGCAACACGTTATCTTTCAAATGAAGTAAATATGTTATTATCATGTAATTAGTAACACACTTTACAAATATACTTGAAACTCAATTATTTCGTTTTTTGAAATACAGTAATATGTTATTATCATGTGCCTAGTAATACCTTTTAACTCAGTTGTAACACACTTTACAATTATACTTGAAACTCAATTATTTTATTTTTTGAAATACAGTAATATGTTATTATCGTGGCCTAGTAATACCTTTTAACTCAGTTGAATCTATGCTTTATTGAGAAAAGAAAAAGAAATTTACACTTGACAATTTTCTATAGCATAATGTCCCCATGCTAATGTTGAAAATGAATTATTGGGAATGTATCGTTTTGTATCGATACCACTTAAAGCTATCTTATTAGATTCAATAGTATGAACATCATGTTTATAACTTCTGAAACATGTCTGCATGCTTCGATGTATAGTGTCAGGATGTGTAATACATGAGAGATATTGTTCAAAGGTTATGAATCTCATCGAATCTTTTGTTACACCTTTTGATTTTTTAATCACTTCAGTATCATATCGATAACTATATAATTTCGATTTCAGCCCTACATATTCAGTCATCACTCTACCGGCTAGCTCATCCTTGAATAATCCTGAAATTTTCTTATTTGCTAACGGAATACCATACACATTATCCATTGGATAATTCGATGTATCGAATAAATGTATATTGGTTTTAATAAATTCATATATATCGCAGCTAGATTCAAAGAGAAAAACATCCGTGTCCGTATAGATTAAAGTTACATCTTTCAATTTTTTCTTCAGAATTTCATAATAAAAATCATACATTTTATGTTTGGATAGATCCAGGATTGCTTGTCCTATGTATATTGGCTTATTCATCAATATTTCATCTCTGACCAATTCTATACCTATTAAATTTTCATCAAAAATCACGTACCTTATACATGTCTGTCGAGCTAACAATTTACGCGCTCGTTTCCAGCTGGTAGCTAAATGAAATGAATTATAACGTTTTACATTCTCTATAAATTTTCCATAAACACAATTATTCATTAACTTCCATAGATTTTGACCAAATTTCGTCTTATCTTCAATACGTTTACGAACGTTGAGTTCAATGTAAGGATTTATCCAGTTAGATTGTTTGTAACCTATTACTCTATGTATTGGCGATGGAATCAAACCAAGTTTAACACATTGTTGAAAATTGAGATAATGTAATACGTATTTATTTTTATCATTCAATGTTGTTAGCAATTTTGTATACTTATCACCTGGCGCGATTTCATTCAAAGGGCATAATGGCAAATCATTTTGTATATCATGAAGTTCCTGTGGATATTTAAAGTCTACTTCCAACACATATCCCACGTCAGAATCACTTGTAATAGACATCAAATCTATTGATTTAATTTCAGCATCAGTTAGCCACCTTATATCAGTGTATGGTAAGCTATTATTTTCCATTGTATAACTATATAGAGAATTGCAGTCAACGTACATTAAATAATTAGTTGGTTGAGTGTTATCATAGCTAGTCATGTATCTGTTATTCGCCTTTGCATACCGTTTGGACACAGTGCAAATTCCACCTCGTATTCCTTTTTCGAAGAAATCTAGCATAGTCTTATCTGTTAATAATGAAATCTGTACACCAGTCGTTCTTAACATTGCATCATAGGCTAACCCGGGAAGTGTGTAATACTGACACGGGTCGAGTCCGTACAAACCGATACTTAATTCACGGAAGCGTTCAAACACGTCCGTTAGTATTAATGTATCGCACTTAAGATATATATTTAAATATTCACCCAGATTTTTAACATTGAATTCATTCCATACCGTTCTAGCATGACTATAATCCTCATCGCTTACATGATCAAACTGATGTTTGGATGGTAGACTATTCTCGTATAATTTTTCTATAGAATCCACATACGTGTACGGGAAGACACCTTTACGTTTCATCAGTTGTCTATGCAAAGGATTCGTGTACATATTATTGGTATAATGAAAATCATCTGCTTCTAACATATCCGAAAGGTTACTAAGTTTTGAATCCAAAAAACGATAGCTATCCAGAAATCTTAGATATATACTCATTCCATTCGAATTTGTATATCTTTTGCTAAAGGATAAGTAATTTTCAGAAGTTTGTGCAATACAGTTGATAGGTTCCGTATCGTAACCTAGTTTCTTTACTATGAAATGAGCATCGTATTTTGACAAGCAATGAAAGAATATTGGTATGAATCCTGGCATTTCCTATTTAAATTGCAGTGCTTATGAGCTGGGCCAACGTAACTTCCAGTCAAATGACAATGATCACGAACCTTTATACACGAGTTAAGAAATTCACGTTTGCATATGTGACATCGTGTTGCATTTTGATATTCTAGCTCATCCACATCTCTCATACTTATTTCAATTTTATTAGCATATATATTAATGACCTGATTTGCAATTAACGTTAATTCTTTAAGAAAATTTTCAATTGCATATGGACCTTCAAATGATTTGAAACGTGTTAAATTTTTATCATAACTACAGACCAAATGTAATGCAATTGCATACGCTTCATGTTTATGAATGCTACGTGTCCAGCTTTTACTCGATACATCTTGACACGAATCTACCTTACGTAAGATACATTCTATGTCTGCATAAACCACGAATGGAACTTTTAGACATTTCGAATATGCGTTAAATTCAACGAGATCAGTTTTACCAGCCTCGGGCATTCTGATAATTTGATTCATCATACACCTCTTTTTATGGCTATTTAAACGTGATTCTGATGTGAAATACAAGTTACAATTGTTACATAACCATTTTCGCCCATTATGTCTAGTTAGCTGCTTTCCTAGCAAACGTGACAAGTCTGTTATCAGACAATAATGTCTTTTATACATTAAAAGATTAACATGATGTGATTTTATCTCTCTTGGTTGATATAAGAGAATAATCGATTTATTTTCAACACCGTATATCGTTATTGAAATATTTGAATTTTGATTCTCGAATTTTTCTACATCTTTCAATGATACGGGGAATGTTATATTCTCAAAGTTAAATTCGTTACGAAAATCATATCTTTTATAGGAGGTGGGTCGATTCTTGTTACGTTCTACTGGGTATTTGGATGCTAACAGACAGTATGCAAAGCAATATTTATCAGTATTACGAATGTTAATAACAGCTCTCTTCGATTTTATAAAGTCGGGTAATTCAGTATACATCCCTGCATTCAATGAATCGTATTGTGTCACATATATTGTTAATTTCTCAATACTGTATAAAGCTTTTGAACTGGTACGCGATTCAAAATTATCCATATGATCTAGTATAGGTTGTACAATCTTCTCTTCATACCATATAGATTTATCTGTAGATTGCAATATCACCTCAAGTTTACTGTTAAAGTTAAATGTATGAATATTATCGCTCTCTTGTGATATTATGACATATTGACAGGATAAACAGGATCCTATCTTAAGACCTGATTTATACATGTTTAAGCCCTTATCAATTTCATTCAAAATTAAAGGTTTGCATTCTGCTAAGAATATAACGGGGTCAAGTATATTAACACAGTTGTGAATTTCGTAGGTGGTTAATCGTTTTTTGAAAGCAGACTCACTGTGAATACATCGTAATCGTTCAGCCTGGGTCACGTTCGAACAGGTTTCATCTTGCTGAATCGAGGGTTGTCCAGTGGCAGTATCGGAGCATCTTGTCGTCGTTTCTGAAAAAAGCAATTACAACATTCGATTAACTTTACATACGGGAACATTGATTTACATGTATGTAAGGTGGTAACAGAAATAACATACATGTTAATATCTTTTACATGTATGAATCTCAATTTTACGTAAACTCTATACTTTACGTAGAACGTAACATGCATGTAACTTTTACATATGAAAATAGTTACATAATGATTATGTATTTTACAATTATTGCTATCATCACGTAACTACAATATTCAGATAGTATGTAACTGTTTTACGTAATGCTCTCTCCCTTACATAAATGATAAAAACACACAACGTAAACCATATAGATGTAAAATACCGTAACTGAACTACGATATTCACATGTACGTTTTACACATATAAATTAACGTTCTTTTTTCACCTACAACGTTACTTTTACGTGTAACAAACAAACGTAACTAACATGCATGTGAAATAACGTAACTGAACTACGATATTCACATGTACGTAATTATTACACATGAAAATTAACCCTACAACGTTCACTCTCAATTACTAATACTACATGACGTGCGATAATTAACACTTTAAGTTCTAATACAACATGTACGTACATGCAAGTAACTACATTCAATTACTAATACTACATGACGTGCGATAATTAACACTTTAAGTTCTAATACAACATGTACGATTTCACATTTACATGCAAGTAACTACATTATCACTTTTTTTTTATGAAATTTTATTCAATAATTGTACTCACCTTTTGACGACATTACGGGCTGCTTAAAAAAGACAATTTATGTCGTTTGAAACCACTTTCTAGTGTTTCCTCGCCATGGTATTGGAGTATGCAGTCACCACGATTTAGTAGATCTTTCTGCGCTGCGGTCATATGTTTGAATCTCTCCGGGAGGAAGACTTGGAAATCTGATGTTTCGACGACGACCCGTTCACCATATCTGGTCTTCACGGTTTTGACGGATCGAATGATGTGTTGAACGGACTGATCTAATTCACGTAGTTTCTTTGTGGGAAGATGTGTTCCACCTTCAGCTAGTTGATTTAGCTGTAGCATCTCATGATCTGAAACATACATATAAGCACACACGAATCAGTATTACTTCAACATTCTTCGTAAACAGAGATAAAAAATGACTTACAATATACAACTTTTCTATCTTACCTGTAGGATCCATATTTCCAGAGAATCGACTGCTTCCTCACTCATCCGTGCCGCGGTATTTATTAACAGATGCTCCGCCCCCCCCCCTCCGTCCGGGAGAGGTGTTACTGTCTACATATTACGCTATGTGTTTAAAGTAGTTGTGACTACGTTATAAGTTCGAAGGTAATACTAGTAACTTTATTATCATAGTTTAAACTTTATATAGATTCATCATTTTTTACACCCCCTCCAACCGTATCTCTCCTTCCCAAACACCATGTTGCGTGCGCACACTAACTGTGATTCGTTCCCTACATCTTGGAGGGGGGGATATAATTACACATTTCTTTACACACACATACTTGTACAAAATATATTTTTCTGAACATTTGATTTTTTTACATTTGGTATACTAACACATTCATAGTATTGCTTCATCATTCATACAAATATATAGATTCATTCGTTTAATTTTAAAATATATTCTTTTTTTTCCTAACGTTATTTGATAAAGTTAGACTTCGCTACAGCAATAAGAATGTTTTGACTACCCCTGTCACCAGTCTGGAGAGATTAACTCTTTTTTTCTCTGACCCACATACCAAAAGGGATGACGTTCAGTGGAGTATTCGTAATACTGAGGGGAGATTTTCTAGATAATTTTTTATATGGAGGGTGATATCTTACCATGGATAGTTAGGATATCTACACTATAGATCCCTAGTTGCGTATGTATATTATCATATTGATTGATCAGTTTTGTATTACTCATATATACTTAAAGATGAGATACTTTTCTCTCGTTATCTTAATCATTTTTAAATAGATGGTTAGTGCTTTTATTTTATTTTCGATGTTATGTTCCACTTTTATCACGCTTAGAGGGAATATTCTTTTTAAGTTATCGTGCTTAGAGGGTGCGTTCCTTTATCATGAAACCCCTTTCAAACAGCTTTACATTTGCATTCTTATACTTTTCTCTCAATATTTTTTTATCATTCTTAAAGAGATGGGTAGTGCTTTTATTTTTATTTGCATTTGCTATGTACCACTTTTATCATGCTTAGAGGGGACATTTCTTTGTCATGCGACCCTCTCACATAGATTTACATTTCCATTCTTATACTTCATCAATGTGGAATAGATTTATATTTTCTCGTACCTCGATGTGGGAATGGAATTTAACCTTTTCTTAACCTTTACATCGCTCTTGGATACAATAGCTCAAGGAGAGATTCTGCATAGGGAACACCCCTTACCAGAATGTCTTATTACATTTATTTTCATAAATCTCTCCCAGTAAACATACCTAATCATTCTCTCGATATCCTTTTATCTAAAGAATAACGATACTACATCATATATCATACACTAAACGTAATAGATATCAAACCCTACACTCGATATTCATACATGAGAGTTCAAGCACAGACATCGAAGCACTGAACGTAATAGATATCAAACCCTAGACTCGATATTCATACATGAGAGTTCAAGCACAGTCATCGAAGAATTACTATCAATACATTTAATTCAAACATCCCCGGGACCCCCGTTACCCACACCGCCCCATCACAATATCGAACCCTAGACTTCGATATTCATACATGAGAGTTCAAGCACACACACACATCGAAAAGAATTCACATTTAATTCAAACATCCCCGGAACCCCCCCCCCCCGTTACCCATCCCACCCATCACACATTACACATCACACACACACACACAATCATCATCATCATCATCATCATCCCAACCCTCAAAAACATCTCACTGCACAGGGGAGAACGGCACTACGCCAACACTCCCCTTCTTTTACAACTCGATTTTCATATAGGAGAGTTCTAAATCAATGAGCATTCTACATCACTCATATATTAACACAGAGGAGAGCTCAACATCTTATCTACACTGTGCTGATTCTCTCAATTCTATACTACTTATATATATATATATATATATATTTTAATATTTAGAAGCAATTTAGAGTCCATGCTGTGAAAAAGTTCAATGTATGTATATTTCAAAATGGAACTACGCCTTAGTTGCTAATAAATGGGGAATAATGAGAAATCGGAAGACTTAAGAGAACAAAGCCTCCGCGAAAGACATTGATAGTACTGGTCAGCGTTAGAAAAATATATATTTTATAACAAATTCCACATTGAATTGGATTGAACTACGGTACGGAATGAACTCAGCAGGAGGTCTAATTGATGGTTTTTGTGTCTATGTCCCCAAGTAGAGCATCTCCAGAGGAAGGATGAGGTGGGAGAAGCAAGAGGGCAGCCATACCTAGGTCCCCAAGTAGAGCATCTCCAGAGGAAGAATGAGGTGGGAGAAGCCAGAGGGCGGCCATAACTAGGAACCACTACAGGCAGAGGGCACTGTCTCTACACTTTACCAGTTGGAAACTCCCCGGCAGGCCAGTGCAACGGCATTTCACCCTACTGCGGTCAGGAAACCGACTATGGAGACCGTCCTACCGGAGGAGGAAGTTTTAATTAGAGCATAACATCCTGCCATACACCACCGAGACACCCTCCGACATTACTACAATGAAAGAGACCACCAGAGAATGAATGATGTGGAATGATAATGCAGATGAAATGGAGGGATTGGAAATTCGGAGGATGTAATTAACATAACTAGCATTCGCCTAGCCAATTGGGAATCGAACCCGGGCCTCACGAATACGGGCCACATACGAAACCGCCCGAGCCATCACACTCGGCAAAATTCCACATACTGAATACCCGCCTCTGTAGCATCTGCCTCAACTTCAAGAGCTCCCAAGTTCGATTTTCGGTCAGGATGAGCTATTTAAATAAGGTTTTTATCGGAGTTTTATCTTATTCTGAAAGATGAATGTTGGTTAACTCTAAGCTCTGTGAAACCTGGGATCACTTATTATCGTCTCACCAATTTCATCCATCGTACGATATGACAACGTTGGAGGACGTAAATAAAAAAATCACGTAATGGGTTCTCTTGAGAAGTTAAAAGAGTGTCTCTGTAGCTAATTTGAGAAAGAATCAACAGCTGTACTCTTGAGCATTGTTTGAAAATGTGAAAATAAAGTTGAAAGTAGTTTTAAAATACCTATCTATCTAAAAGAGAAATATCGTCACCACAACATGTGGTCGGTGATTCCTGAACCACCTGCTGAGAAAACGACTATTGTGACTCAAAACTGCGCCGATACACATCATGAACATCTGGGATAGGGGGGGGGGGGAGACCTCAGCCCGTAGAAACACGGGCTGTTGGTATAAAAGAAAAGTCTGCTTGTTGCACTTATGGTACCAGTGCCAACCGGTTACAGCAGAACTTCGTTTTACGGCGCCGTAGAATACCATGGGTGCAAACGGCGAAGTATCTCGGAGTAACGCTGGACCGTACTCCACTCTACCATGCATCTCCATCTAATGCACCGGCTGTATCTTGCGACCATTCCGCCCATGATTCTGTACGCCTGTAGATCTGGGGAACAGTGGCTAATTACACTTTCGTCAGACTCCAGACGCTCCAGAACAAGGCACTCAGAATCATCTACGATACATACTGGAGATTTCTGCTTGTTGCAGTCATGGTACTAGAGCCAACCGGTTACAGCAGAACTTCGTTTGACGGCGCCGTAGAATCCCATGGGTGCAAACGGTGAGGTATCTCTGAGTGACGCTGGACCATAAATTAACTTACGTTCTGCATGTTAAAGGCAAGATCCAGCTGGGGCACATCGCGCTCCAGAACCTATATCCCATATTCCGCTCTACCATGCCTCTTCGTTTAAAGCTCCAGCTGTATCGGGCGATCATTCCGCTCATGATTCTCTATGGCTGTGACATCTGGGGAACAGTGGCTAATTACACTTTCGTCAGACTCCAGACGCTGCAGAACAAGGCACTCAGAATCATCTACGATACAGACTGGAGATTTCCTATCCATATCCTACACGATCCCGTACATTGTCGATGTCATCCAAGAGAGGGCACGATCAATGTACGACAAAATTCAAACCCACAACAGCCCTTTGGTAATCAACCTGGACAGATACGACCAGAGGGAGCCAAGCCGCTTGCCATCTTAAAAACTCCCAAAAGATGTTACGGGGCCCCTTGATTAACCCAAGAATCCCCAAATATCTCTACGTTCCACACTACGCCTGATGGTTCAAGCAATATGCAACCTGTATCCAAAACTGAGTAAAAGCATATCAAATTGTTTCTACCAAAACGGGGAACGCTATAAAGCAGTTGCCTTCAGAATTTATTCAAGGGCATTCCAACCCAAATAATCCACAACATACAACCTACCCCCAGCAGAACAAAACTACACCAGACTCATTTCGTAGGTTAAGCCGCAAAGCGGCTAGTTACTGCGGCAAAGGACACCCGGACGGGGAAAAGCCCCGCCCGACTAGGACGGCCTCTGGCCTATGGCACTTCTGGTTTTCTCTACGTACAAACCCTTATTCTGCCATATACTATATGTTAATCGATATAAACGTCTGTAGAAATTGTTTTATAACGTATTTGCTTGTAGGTACGATGGGAAATGGGAGAATGCAACAGGCTTTAAGCGATATTCAAACGGTTTAAGGGCTGCTGGCTATGGGCTACTTTTAAAATTCTCTTGGCATTGACGAAAGATAAAAAAATGAAACCACAGGCCCCTATTTGAGATAATGAGAATTATTAGAAAACGTAAACCAGTAATAATAATGAATATATCTGAAATGGTTAATTGAAAAAGTCGAATAAATATTTTGCTGTAATAATATTTACAATTTTCTTTACCTACCTGTTATGCAAGTCATTCAGAATTGAGACAATATGCGTTGTTGGAAGGGAACATGCGTGGATTTAACTGCAAGGAATTTCTTATGATTGCATTGTTCCTTGATATCAATATTGGTACGCAACAAACTATTTTATTTCTTGCACCCATACGCATTTTCCTAGGCACCGCTGCTATGATTAAGTTTTCATTAACACTCATCTCATCACCTGCATACAACGCTGACTTCCAAAACACCATTGCACCCGTCAATTTCTTAACCAAGGGTGCTTCTCAAAGACCACCAAATTATCTTCGCCTTTCCCACTTAGCTGTAGATTAATTATTTCCCCTTTTGAAGTCATTTACCAATCCTTTCTACCTGTCTTAGCTTATCGACCAGTCAAACCTCCACACTACACAGAAACAATCCTAACGTATCTCTGCCTTTCGTATATAAATGAAACAAATCCGGGTTAGTTAGTTATTCTGCAATTGGAGGTTAAGTTTAAACACAACACAGTTACAGTTAAGTTAATAAATTAAAAGCTTTCTGATAAACAAAACTTTTTGTCTTTTTTGTGGTGCATAAATATATAAAGATAATGGTTTTCGAAGTGCGAACGCTTATAATCAAAAGGCAAGTCCCTTGGAATCATCGGAATACGCGGGATTAGGATATCCTCTCCTTTGTACTTTCCCTTGATGATTGTTGCCTCAATGACGTTAATCCGGCAGATTCACTGCTGTATTCTGACGCTTTACTATATTGACAACTCTCCAATTGCCACAGATTTGTCGGCACAGTAATCTATTCTCGGATCGTACTGGAATGCTACACTCACAGGATCACAGAAACACCCAATCTTCGCAATCATTGTCTCGTGCTTGCTGTTGTGTTTGATGTGCATGAACTCGTTCCAATTTAAGCGTATTCTCTTCATTTTAGACACTCTAGAACGTAATTCAGACCTGCAATGCCATGCACTGCAAAGCTAATTATGCATCCATAAAAGCATACCATGAAGAATATATGAAATGATAAGTCAGTAAACACTTATTTCACAATGAACATCTGTTTTTCTGTTATAGTAGACATATATGAATATTGTAAACCTGTCACATAAAATAGAAATATTTCATTTTGATCTCAATTCTATCTCCCGCTGTCTCCTTACAATGTAACTTCATCACAAACCAGAAAATTAGCAGAACATGTTCTAGGAATGAGAAATAAATTAGTGTTACAATATGTACAACGCTTTTATCCAAGTCCAAACAAGAAAATATCTCTAGTACATCGTCTTATGTGTCCATTTTCTTATATTTCCTTTCTCACTGTATTTAAGAAGGTATATTTGAGGCCCTTCTGTCATAAGATTAATTTTTGCTTCTAAATTGGAACCAGTCACTAATATAGCGTTCAGTGTCTCTTTTCGCTTGGAAATGTTTGATGCACCTATTGGTTTAAAAGACATAAGGATAGCAACATTAATAGGCATTTTAATTAAGCGTGAGAATGACAAACAATTTATATCGTATACTGATAAAAGGAATATGTGTATGTTGAAAACAAAACATGTCTATTTGACGGTACCTGGATACTTTTGACAACATTACGCTCCAAGAGACTTGTCTGAATATTGGATAGCGTTGCATAAACTCCTCTATGTAGCGGTTTAAATTATATTTATATGTCGCATCAATTTTAATGCCGGTACGAAAGCATTCAACCATGAAGACGCGGTGCTGTGTGCTCATATCCAGGGGAAGCCGTTGTATTAGTTACCAGCTCAGCCACATTCAGGGCGCTGTAGTTTGCTTACTGTTCCGCTTCTTCTCCGTAGAGGGCACTATGATTTCAAGATAGACTCACTAGTCAACTATGACATCATTCGTGCTCAATCGGAGGGCGGAAAACAACAAATAAAAATGAACACCGTGTATATTCTTTCTATACTTATATATGTAGTTTACAGAGTTAAAATGCTGCTTTTGTAAGATTTCAGGTATCTTAAGCGTATTTGAACTGTAATTTGGATACATACAGGTTTCTGTGTAATACAATATTTTCTTAATCTACTAGAGATAGCTAGGTTCAAGACTGCAAGTTTAATAACTACCCTATAGTTTGTCCGCAGAACGTAGCAGCAGAGGACAGAACATGCCATTAAAATCACTGACCTCTATGTGAGGTTATAGCTTATGCTATTTACATACGAGGTCGCTGTGAAGACCATGTCACTTCAAAGGAATAGGAAATGTTGATGGTAATTAAATGGGTGCTATACGGAGCCACCCTTGTGATAGAATTGATTGCCAATCTATGCAGCTCTTCAGCTTAATTCTCGGAGATATGCACTGCCATAATAGAGGAGAATCTTTGGTTGTTTCTACCAGCATCTTTTGTGGAAATACAGGGTGACGCACGAAATGTCATGCATGGAAAACTGTTGATATAATTTTTAATAACCAAAGCATGTCAATATTATCTTTTTAAAATTAATCATCAGAAAGCGTATGCTCAGTGAGCGTGCAGTACATGTTCAATATGTCCACCTTGTTCATGTACCACCTCTTCGAGACGAACTGTGACGTTTCCGACCACTCTACGACACATGTATTCTGTTATTCCCTGGAAAAAGGTTGTGATAGCCGCTTACAGTTGCATTAGATAGCGTGGTTTGTTGAAGTAGACTGTCTTCTTCAAATATCCCCATAAGAAATAATCGCAGGGATTAATATCAGGGCTGTGTGGCGGCCATATTGAACCGCCCTGAAAACGTTCAGGATATCGATGGAACATCACACGGAACCCGAAATGTTGGTGCAGGAAATCCAGAATAACGTTTGCTGTATGTAGACGAGCTCCATCTTGCATAAAACATTGAGTCTCCATTAGTAACCCTGTTGAATAAAGTTGTGGAAGAAAATTGATCTGCAACATGTCTAAATAGCGCGCACTGTTAACTGTGCCGTTAAAAATGATTGGCCCAATGATTCTATGGCTGGATATGGCACCCATACACCAACTTTTTCTCCGTGATTTTCAATCTCGTTTACAACATCAGGAGGTTCTCGTGCCCAAAATCTGATATTCTGCCTATTGACGCTACCGTTCAAATGAACGTAAACCTCATCAGAATACCATGTGTTATGAATCACGGCATCATCGTTTGCAAGAACCGAAGTCGCAAACTGTAAACGCCGTGCCTTGTGATGTTCCGTCAGTTTGTGCAACACTGTTATTTTGTATGGGAATAATTTCATAAAGTACATATTCTTTAAAGCGAACGACGTGACATACCCATTTCGGCCAAAGCTCGTCTCGTGGATTTCCTGGGACTTCGTGTCAAAGCCACTCTCACAGCCTCGATATTCTCCGGAGTACGGATTGTGTTGACACGAGGACGCTTTTGCTCTAACATATGGCCGTTAGTTTCAAATTGTGTGGTTAGTCTATACACTGTCTATCTGCAGAGGGCCATCCTTGTACGAAAATGAAATCGAAAACGTCGTTGTGTCTCTGCCTCGCTCTTCGTTTCCGCCTAAAGCAACACAGTTTTTACTTTTTGTTCTAGCGTCAACCGGCCTTTGTCCGCCATTTTACTGAATTGAAGCGATGGAATCACGCATGCGCAATATTGACAATCTGCTGAACCATGCACGAACTACGGCTAATTGTCGCATCATTCCAGCGTTGCCAACCCGCAATTAACATATTTATTACATAAGTTCAATGTATGCCATTTCGTGCGCCACCCTGTATAATTATAGGAAGTTCACATTCAATCTTATCCAAACTTTTCATCTACTTACTTGTGAATTCGAACATCCATAATTTCATAGAACACGTTTGAAATTTTAAAAACAGTCGTATGTCTTTAAAAGTGACTCTTGAACAGTCCTGGGAATAGAATACCTGTAGTATAAATATATAAAATATAACTATAATTAATTAAAAGTAATCATATTTCTTGATAATGATAACATTGCAACCTTTCCATAAATAATGACACAAATCTCTGTTTTAGTACCGGGTTTCTCTTCAATAACGCAACTGACAATAACGCCACCCTCACGGCACTTCTATGTAAATTCGTTTCTACAGTTGGGGAGGACTGTATCGCTGTTTCTACCCTAAGATGCTCCTCATAATCCATGAATTTACGTTTGAAGAGCCAGAAAATTATTTGGTACCATAAGTATTTAGTGCTTCCTTATAGGATGTGCTGCACATAAAATTTTCTTATCCTTCATTTAAGTACCTCGGCCAAGTTCTAAGATGTCAGTTCTCTGAAGGAGGAGTCAATAAGTTGTTCACCTTTCATAGTTTATGGCTTCTTGTCAGAAAATGGGTTAAATAACTCTTGATGCACTATGCTCACTATTTATTTTATTTATAAAGTTCTTACAATAATTGGAAACAGTATTTTGTATCCAAAAATTCGATGTCGATATTTCGCTGAAAATATGATTTAAGAATCCTGAATATATAACAGTAATTTAAGGAAGTACACGGTGTTCATTATATCTGTAATTTTACCGCGAAAATTTTGAAGTCATCAACAGCATCGCTGATGAAGTGCGTTTATATACTATTCCCCTAATGGCTTGCGATCGTATTTGATGTGCTGATAGGAGCTTTGAGGCCTCGCTCTACGGCAGGTAAATATACTATTTGAGAGTTGCGTCTGCCCGCGTAATATAAAGGTGCGCAATTTCGGCTGGTGCGTAGATACGATAACTGTTTTTCAAAAAACTATATTCTACTGCAACGCAGTGCACTGCACAGCTAGTCATGCAGCCATAAAAGTTGACCATGAAGAATATACTAAATGATAAGTCAATGAACACTTACTTCACAATGAACATCTGTCTTTCTGTTATATAGACATATATGCATATTGTAAACCTGTCACATAAAATAGAAATATTTGAATTTGGTCTCAATTATTTTCTATCACCCACAGTTTCCTCACAATGTAACTTCATTACAAACCAGAAAATTAGCAGAACATGTTTTTTTAGGAATGGAAAATAAATTAGTGTTATAATATGTACCAAGCTTTTATCCAAGTCTAAACAAGAAAATATCTCTAGTACACAGTCTTATGTGTCCATTTTCTTATATTTCATTTCTCTCTTCCAATTAAACACTGTCTGTATTGCGAGAAGGTATACTTGAGGACTTTCTGCCATAACATTATTTATTACTTCTGGATTGGAACCAGTCACTTTATAAAGTCCAGTGTCTCTATTTTTGCGAGTAACTGATCCTGTATCTTGGAAAAGTTTGATGCACCTACTGTTTTTAAAAGACATAAGGAAACCAACATTTTTGTTTTTGTTTTGGCCTTTAGGAAAAATACCAACAATAATAGACATTTCAATTAAGCGTGAGAATGACAGAAAATGTATATCGTACACTGATAAAACGTAAGATGCTTATCTTGCAAACAAAAGTATGTCAATTGGACACTTGTGACAACATTACGCTCCGAGGTATTTGTCTGAATTCTGGATAGCGTTGCATAAACTCCTCTATGCAGCGGTTTAAATTATCTTTATATGTCGCACTACTTTTAATGCCGGTACGAAAGTAGCATTCAACCATGAAGACGCGGTGGTTTGTGTTCATATCCAGGGCAAGCTGGTTGTATTAGTTATCAGCGCAACCACACTGAGAGCGCTGTAATTTGCTTACATTTCCACAAAAATTACCGCTTTTTCACCGTAGAGAGCACTATGATTTCAAGATAGACTCACCAGTTAACTATGACGTCATTCTTGCTCAATCGGAGGGCGGAAAATAACGAGTTAAAATGAACACCGTGTATTGGTGTGTGTGTGTGTGTGTGTGTGTGTGTGTGTGTGTGTGTGTGTGTGTGTGTGTGTGTGTGTGTGTTTGTGTTTGAATAGTTAACTAAAAATGAAGGGTGGTAGATATCTTTCCTTTTGTTAACGACACTGTCAATTGCCAATATATCAGTGCCACCGGTGAGCCGGAATTTTGTCCCCTAGTTCTTTCACATGCTAGTAAATCTACTGACACGGGGCTATTTCAACACAAATGAAAAGTGGTGAAATATGAAACCTAGAACTTAAGTTGAAGATCTTCTAAGGATGCGAGCCTTACACGTTACCCAGGAGCCATCTAGATTGGTCATGTCAGAGTTACATGTTATCTTCTGGAAGCGCTAAGCAGCCCCGTCAGTTCATACGCCTGCAAGAACTAGCCACTTACACGACAGCAAAAGGATGCAATTTCTCTGCGAAACTGCTTCATGAAGTACCATCTACTCCATACGTAGAGGATGAAATTAAGCTCCGTGCTGCAACATTTTACGACACGTTCTTGGGACATCTGAGTGTCCTCATTCGTTTCCATAGGGACTCCAATCTTGGTACACGCAATGATGCGTTCCCACTTGACATGCGGCAAGCTTACGTAACCAGCAGCAAAAGTTGGGCTCCTTTTTCAGAATTAGATTTCCGTTGCAAACTGGAGTCCATAGGGACCTTTACACCCTGGCCATTGGACAGTTTTTAAAAACATTAGTGTGCTATTTGGAAACGCTTCTTCATTCAATTGTTTCATTGCCTCCGCGTAACTCCCGTCGTAGCACTAACACTTTTTCAACTCTCCAGAGCGGTGGTATCGAATAAATAAATTTGGCAATATTTAAATACAATATTAATTTTAACCCAAATATATTAAACACTTTGTTATTGCATACTATATTAATTATATACTTATGATACTTATTAACATATTAATTATATAAAAATTGTCACATTACTGGCAAGTTTGGCCATTTTAAGCACTTGCTTTCATAGAAAATGTCCTTCATCATTCATAGCAACCAACGTGTCCGTACTCTGTTGCATTTAATGTCTCTGCATTTATACTTCTTTATATCTGAATAATAAACTGTAACACAAATGGTTTTGCCGTATATCATAATTAACAAAATTTCTGGAAGTTTAGAAATGTTAAACGCAACATAAACATTCATTAGTTACCATAATGTAACTTTGTGGGCTCGTGAAATTAAATTTCCAGGCTACAAACACCCAAAATTGCTCTTTATTTCCATATAAATCAATCTGACAGCCCAGAACTACGTCACATACACAGTAAAACTTGCAAGGTCATCGACCACAAACACAGCTCACACAGCTGTTCACGCGCACGCGTCCAATTACCGACTAACTGACTCTGGCAGGCGGCGGCTCCCTTTTTATAGATTACTCACTATCCGGAATGTTCTCAAACATAGAAGAAAGATGAACTCTCGAGAAATCCGTCTCCTTCCCCCCAACGTTTCGACATTTTTTATCTCCGCACTGCCCTGCGCGTCTCTTTGAACTCGTCGCCCACGCCGCCTTGAATCAACAATGCGCTTGCGACAATAACTTTAAAATAAAGTATTAATAAATTAAAAAATTACATATAAAACAAACTCTTAGAGGGCAACTCACTTAAAATAAAGAGTCTTTCAACAAGAGCAATCTGCCTTTGAACTTAAGTAAAATATGTTCTATAAATCATAGAGGTTTATTTATTTTATTTTTTAATTTGGAACATAATTAATATCATTACGTGTGGAAGAGAAATCAGTTAAGTGATCGCCGCGACTTCGTTGGGTTGTCCGTATACGGTTGACTCAATTTTTAATGACATAAGAACATAAATAAGATCCAACTTCACGAATAACACGCGTGATGTTATTCTCAAGATCATTTACTCTTTTTGGCTTCTTGGCATAAACTCGACATTTAACATAACCCCACAAGAAGTAATCCAATGGCGTTAAATCACATGATCTCGGGGGCCAGTTAACATCACCAACACGGGAAATGATGAAAACTCTGAACTTTTCCTTCAAAAGATTGATTGTTTCGAGAGTTGTTACCAGATATTTCTGAGATCCATACCATTCATATCTTTCATATCCATATCTTTCTCCACTGACAGAACATTTTCAACTTCGTCTTGGAAACAATATAAGGCGATAATTCCGCCATATCAAAATCCATTCTACAAAGTAACCTTTTAGGGATGAAGTGGTTGTTCTTGAATCTGAATTGAATTGTGAATGTTCCAGTAGTGGCAACTTTTCTTGTTAATAAAACCACCCATCCAAAGGTGAGCTTCGTTGCTGAAGATTTTTCGATAAAAATCCGGATCAGCTTCAAATTGCTCCATAGCCCAGTCAGCGAATACAGTGCATCCTATGGACGTAGGGCTTTAGCTCTTGACTTAAGACCATTTTGGAGGTGTGCAACTTCAACTCCAGATGCAGAATTCACCAAGTTGTGGTCGGCGAGAACCTCAACTCTTGCAGACGACGAGCAATTGATTTGTTTCCGTTCTCGTTAAAGTGCTTACATCGATTACGTTCAGGCTTTGATCGCTGACAGAATCACTTCTTTCAAATTTATCGATCAAACGCCGAATCGTTCTCTGGCAGATACGATTATGCACACCTTAAACTCCACGCAATACGCGTTTTGCGAACAGATGATCCATTTTGATACAACATTTTCTCAATTTCTACTCGTTGCTGAATGCTCGCTATTTCTGAATAACAACTTTAACCACATTAAAAATTAACTGCTATAACTCAATAACAACGGCAGCTATCAAATATTTAAGATAGGACACCATCGTTGAAAGATTCTTTATTTGCCCCACTAACAACCAAAATGACAGAAAACAACACAAAGAGAAACTTTATTGTTACGTCATGATTTCATATTTCCTGTAGCCCCCGCCTCTTGGCGGGATTTGAATTAACCTCCTCAGCATTCGCTTAATACCCTAGAAAACCCTCGAAAAAGCGTAGATCGGGAATATGGCTACGAATCGAACTCTCAATTCCTTGAATGAAAGCCACAGACGGCCGCCTGAGTCAACCTGCTCAGGAATGAGAGTTCTTTCTCTTTCCAGGTTTTCTGCACCTCTCATAACTGGTAAATGACACCCACGTTATAGACCTGGAGTGATCATATCATTTGTGTCCCCGCCTGTGGTGCCACTGTAATAAGAGCGGAAGCTAAAATATCATCAAAACACTGATAACTGCACAGCTTCACGTAATATTATTTCATCGCAGCACTCGTGGTACCTCTGACATTACGAGAGCAACCTCGGGCCGAACTACCGAGCCCCTTCCGTCGGGGAGTTGTTCGGATTGGGTTGGTCTCGAGGGGGCAGTGTGTTCCTAAAACCCACGGGCAATTGGGTACCTCCGACCAGGCTACGGCCGCTGGAGGGAGTAGAGGGCTGCCTCATAATTCCCGGGTACTAGCCTGCTATATCACCAGGCGGCCCCACCGAGGTTATTCGGTAGTCTTCCCTGCGGGGTTGACGCGCTTACGTGGCGTATCCACTTCCACCCGTCTTGACGTTGTAGTCGATCTGGGGCTTTTAGACTCAAGGTATTCACCCATGGAAAGAGCCCCGGAGTTTCCATCGCTCCCGGGTAGAAGGAGTCCCGGTTCCTTGGTCCTACGGGTCCAGGACTAATGGGAGTAGATCCTCTGCAACTAAAAAACCTAAACACGAAACAGCGTTAGACCATGAAGTATGTATTTTAAATGAATTGTTCTCATAAAACTTGCAAAACTTATGTATGCAAATTGTTTATTTGGCAATTTTTATTCTAAAATTTCATTTACGAAGTGAATGTTTAATTAATTTTTTGAAAATTTAAAAACATACAGAATTTATTTAATTATTGTTTATAAAACAGATTGTGTTGAAATATATTACTTATGAACAAAATAAAATCCTTTTAACCAGTGTATCATATGTTACCTTTAGACAGTCGTGAATATTTAGAGATATATTATAGATTATGGACAGTATTGTCTTACCTTTCTCATTGTCATGATATATTTTGGTTTGCGAGCCCGCCTCGGTAGAGTAGATGGTAGTGTGTCTGCCTTACGTTCAAGAGATCCCGAGTTCGAATCTCGGTCAGTGTGAGTTACCTGGATAATGTTTTTCCGGGGTTTTCTCTTATCCTGATAGACGAATGTCGGGTAACTCTAAGCTCGATGGACCCCGGACTCATTTGAGCACCATTTTACCCATTTCATTCATCGTCCGATATGACTTAACGTTGGAGGACGTAAATAAAAAAGAAAAAAATTATTTTGTGATATTCACTTGTTTTGCTTAGAATGAGTTTTGACAACATGACTTTTAGAAAACCACAACATTCTACATAACGGACGCAGTGGAAATAAAACGATGAAGAGTCTGGTGTTGTACTGATGAAGATTTCAATTTGTTCTTTGGTTATAATTTTGGATTTTTTGGTTGGTAACCTACATAGTGTGACGCAGACGGCGAACTCGCGTTGCCGATCGATAATGCGGACTGGCGGTGGTGGCGGGGGGGACGCAAGGGGTGGCACCTCCTCCTACCGCGCGAAGGTGCTCGAAGGCTCCAGAATGATTTCCCCCTCCATAACGGAAGAATCGGGAGGTTTCGGGGCGATCGATACAAGCGAGGCGACGGTTAGTTGAGTGGAGGACGTCGCGGTGTGCGGACGTGTAGTTAGTTGAGTGAGTGACCGTGAGCCGGGCGGACGTGTAGTTGAGTTGAGCGGACGTGTAAAGACGAACTGACAAGGTTGAATGGTGTAAATTAAATTGTAATTGTGTACATTAAACTGTAATTGGAATAAGGTGGAAATAAAGAACATTTTTGAGTGGTGAAATTGGACTTTTCATTTCACGAGCCCACAAAGTCACAATTGGTGCCAGAAGTGGGATATAACACAATGGAGGCAGCATTAGAAAAGATTTTAGCGGAACTGAAAGAAATGAAGACGGCAAATGAAAACCTCGCTGCAAAAACAGAAGCGGCAAATGACAACCTGGCCGCGGAACTGAAACAAATGAAGACGGCCAACGACAACATCACCGGGTAGATGGAAGAAATGAAGGCCGAATTAACAGTGAAGACGGAAACGGCAAACAACAACTTGGCCACGACAATGACCGCAAAGATGGCCGAACTGACCAAAGAAATGAGGGAGGCGAACGAGGTCCTCGCCGCCAAGTTTGAGGAACGGTTGGCCGGCGTGAGGGATGACGTCACGTATCTGGGCAAGCGGATGGGTCAAGTAGGCGACCGCCTTAATGATTTAGAGGAAAAGGCCGACAACATCGCCAAACCCCTCACCCGCCTGACAGAGGAACACCGACCTTATGTGTGGACGGAGGACGCCGAAGACGCTTTCCAGCACGTGAAGGAAACCCTGTGCAGTGCTCCAATTTTGGGTCTCCCACGACCAGGTGGCGCCTTCATTGTGGACACCGACGCTAGCGACCATGGCATTGGAGGTGTCCTATCGCAGATCCAGGACGGCCATGAGCGGGTGATAGCCTACTACAGCAAGACGCTATCCAAGGCAGAGAAGAACTACTGCGTCAGCCGACGGGAGTTACTGGCGGTAGTAAAGACATTGGAGCACTTCCAAAAGTACCTGTACGGTCAGCCATTCCACCTGAGGACTGACCATTCCGCCCTAACCTGGCTATTGAGCTTTAAGAACCTGGAAGGCCAGACAGCACGTTGGGTCCAGAGGCTGCAGGAGTACGACTTCACCTCGGAACATCGTAGAGGGAAGAGCCACGGTAACGCTGACGCCATGTCCCGAAGACCCTGTCCAGAAGAGTGCGGCCAGTGCACAAGAGTGGAAGAGAAGGAGCGTGCCACAGCAGTCCGAGTAGTTGTGGCAGTGCCTGCTGAAGGCTGGGATAGCGCAGGCCTGAGGAGGGAGCAGCTGGCGGACGCAGACTTGGGGCCACTCTTAAGGGAAGTGGAGGCAGGGACGAGACCAACCTGGGAGGACATCGCACCGAGGAGCGCCACCTACAAGTCGTACTGGGCCCAATGGGACTCGTTGAAGACCAGAGAGGTTGTGCTGTTCCGGGTATGGGAACCACCCGATGGGAAGACGCAGAGAGAACAGTTGATACTTCCCCGGAGTAAGGTACCGGAAGTCTTGGAAGAAGTGCACGCTGGTACTTCAGAAGGACACCTGGGAGCGAACCGAACGATTGACAAACTTCGGCAGCGCTACTTCTGGCTGAGACTCCGAGCAGATGCTGGTGGTGCACGTGGACCGTCTAGCCCACTACGATGGTGCTGTTTGGGACGACCAGCCTTGAGGAGGGAGCAGTGTGACGCAGACGGCGAACTCGCGTTGCCGATCGATAATGCGGACTGGCGGTGGTGGCGGGGGGGACGCAAGGGGTGGCACCTCCTCCTACCGCGCGAAGGTGCTCGAAGGCTCTAGAATGATTTCCCCCTCCATAATGGAAGAATCGGGAGGTTTCGAGGCGATCGATGCAAGCGAGGCGACGGTTAGTTGAGTGGAGGACGTCGCGGTGTGCGGACGTGTAGTTAGTTGAGTGAGTGACCGTGAGCCGGGCGGACGTGTAGTTGAGTTGAGCGGACGTGTAAAGACGAACTGACAAGGTTGAATGGTGTAAATTAAATTGTAATTGTGTACATTAAACTGTAATTGGAATAAGGTGGAAATAAAGAACATTTTTGAGTGGTGAAATTGGACTTTTCATTTCACGAGCCCACAAAGTCACAATATATACGTTACAAAATGTATTTACTGATGTAGTTCTTGTTTTCATTAAGCCATAGCTTTATTATTGAGTAGTTTGCTTTGAGTAGTTTGCTTTTTCTTCAAAGAACTCTTAACAACACATTTTCAGGATAATAATTATTATTTTGTTTATTAGCCAAGGAATTCAAACAGAATTATATGCATCGTTAAAATATTTGGAAAAACATTGCACTATATTTACAATCTGCTTTATAACTATTTTACAATATCAAGATCACTACTAACTTACACAAATAACTGTTTGCACTTGGAAGCATTTTATATGTTTCTTGATTTTTTTTGGGTAACAATTCTAATTTCACTGTCTCTGCTGTTTGAAAAAATTCAAAAGATTCAGTATAGACCATATTTACATTCAAATTACCTGCCATTTTGTACAATTATTATTTAACACAGATGCATGGTCGTTTTGAATGAGGTGATTGTCACATTCCTTAAGAAACCAAAGTTGGCATTACTGGCGTGCTAAAACCTTTTGAGCACTGAGCGAAAGAATTTTTTACTGTTAACACAGTCGTGAACTACTAAAAGGCCCACTTTTAATATTAAATATTTAAAAAATAAAAATTCTAATATACAGTCCAATGCAGGAAATGTTCCGATGCTGTTGGTATCTTTTGGTGTGTTACGTTATATAGTGTTGGTATAAGCGTTTCACCGTTCGTGTTCTACACCAGTCCTGGCTCTGCCAATCTCTTATTGGTTTATCTCAAAGTCCAATAATACAAGCAATGACCGATGAACAAGGCGGTAGCTGCGGTCCTTAATGCAAGGGGAGGGGTAAGAAGGAATTTAACCTTAGTGGAACCATTGTTAACACCACCTCCTTGCTGTGTCCGACGTTCCTTGGTTTGATGTCATAACTCTGGGATTCAGATTTGGGTGCCGAGGTGGACATGGGGTGGGTTACATGAAACATATAATGTGTTCAATTGGCACTAAATTTCTACAACAATAAAGTCAACACATATTATAATAGTGCCCCATTTTACAGGTAGCGGAGGGCACTGAGTGTCCACGTGACGAAAACATCCTTTTGTATGCTCGGTGTATTTTGCGTAGATAGAGCTTAAGGTACAGCTTTAAATTATTTTGTAATAAAATGAGATGATTCGAAATAAATATGCGCAATGTGGAGTTCAAGTTGATACACATAATAAAACAGATAAATTTGTCCCAAACCTCGTTCCCAAGAAAACTGCACAAACCTGAGAAGGTTCATTATTCGAAAAGGATGGGCAATTTACTCCTGTCCTCAATAACCACAGATAAAATAAAGTCCGATGAGACTTTTCGCCATTGCGAAACAAAGGTTAGGCGCACGCCTTCCTATCGCTGATAGGGGTTTGAACCGGGGGCGTGGTGCCATTCACTTACCAACTTAAACAGCTGTTCCTCATAACGGAAACTTTCCGTGCACCGGACTGTACATGGCCAAGGTTGACGTGTGATGTAAAAGCGTTGATTATATATCTCTAATAAGTGCTGCAAAAGGTTGTAAAGTTTTAAACTAATGAAGTATTTAATTTGTTGTAGGGAAGTTCATATTTGCTTTTAATGCACAGATTACTTCTTCATGACTGTATCTGGAGCTAGAAGGAAGGGATTGCACAACCAATGCTTGCAAGCGTATCCAAAAATAAAGTTCTGGATGAGCATCTCCAAAACACTAAACTGCATAACTTCAAACTACGAGGACTGTTCAATAAAGAATGATCATATTTTTTACGGTCATAATTTTTCGCATTAAAATTCAAACTGATTATATTCTGTTAGCTTAATGTGAAACAAACACGCCGTAGTAGTTTCATTGTTGGTACTCCTGGTTACCGCCTGTGAGAACCAGGTAAGTTCAGACATGTTCAGTATCACCTACCGCGGTAACATGCAGTTAAAGTTGATGTTAGAGGAGGATCCGGAGTTTCTTTCAAACGTAATCACTACTGATGAAACTTGGCTACATCATTTTGATCCTGAGAACAAACAGCAAAGCTCAGTGTGGAAATCTCCTTCATCAACAGCCCCCCAAAAAAGCAAAAGTAGTTCCTTCTGCTGGGAAAGTTATGGTCATCTCATTCTTTGATATTCATGGAATGGTTTATCAGCATATTGTATCTGCACACAAATCAGTAGCTGGACAATACTACAGGGATGTCCTGAAAACATTGTAAGTCCATATTAGGCGCAAAAGACTACATTTCCGTGAAGCAGGCTGGATGCTGCGCCACGATAATGCGCGGCCGCATATTGATAATGTTGTTGCCGAATATTTTGCAAAAATCAACGTGAAATGCATTCCTCACCCTTCCTATACTCAGGATTTAGCTCCATGTGACTTTTTTCTATTCCCTAACTTGAAGAAACGCCTTCATGGGAGGCATTATCCATCATCAGAAGCAGTGGTGAAGGCTGCGGAGGCGATTTTGAAGGATCTCTCAAAAACTGATTTCCAGCTTGTCTTTGAAGACTAGTAGAAACGCTGGGACAAGTGCATCGCATGTATGGTAGACTATTTTGAGAAGGACCATCAAAATTATGAGGATGAGTGAAGGTACGTTATCAAAAAAATTGTGATCATTCTTTATTGAGCAGCCCTCGTATAATAAACAACAGCGGATCACAGTGTCCCAAAATGACAACATACGAGAAGTAAAAGTGTCTCAACCGTTATCCTCTGAAGTTCGGTGAGATAGGTTACCAAAGAGCTATGTTATTCAACCCCATTAGATTAGATTAGATTGATTTGCGTTCAGTAGGTTCACTTGTAGCCAGAAAAGGCTGTGAACATTGAACATGTCCAGAGGTATAAAGTTTAATAGCATATATATGTACAAAGGTTAACATAAGACACATATTATAGTACACAGGCAATATGAACAAATATATGGAAAACAAAGCAGGGATAATTATATATGATACAGAATGAAACACTTTTTAAACCAGCTTTCACTTGGCTTTTGCCAGTACGTCTCAACGTTTTTGCAATGGATACCATTCATTGTTATTTATTGAATATATATACATTAAAAATAACCTTTAACTTGCATAAAATATTTATTAGTAATGATTTGTCATTGGAATAGTTAGATACTACTTACAGAGCTACAAAAGCATTATCAGGATAATTTGTCATTCAGAAAATCTTGTACAGAATAAAAAGATTTTGAGCAAAGTTACTCTCTAACAGCTTTTTTAAAAACACCGAAATTATCAATTTTTTCTTTAAGAACATTAGGAAGTGCGCCAAATATTTTGATAGTTTCATAATGCACACCTTTCTGGAAGCAAGAAAGTTTAGCACTGGGATAATATATATTATACTTTTGTCTAGTGTTTATTTTGTGAATTACATTATTTGTTGCAAATAAGGCACGATTGCATACAAAGAATTTTAGGATCGAGAATATATACAAGGAAGGAAGCGTTAATATCTTCAATCTTCTAAAAAGATCTTTACAGGAGCATCTGTTGTGGGTGTTAGTAATGATTCTTATAACCCTCTTTTGCATAAGAAATATTTTTTACTTTCTACTGAGTTGCCCCAGAATAATATTCCATATTCAATAATAGAGTTGAAGTATGCATAATATACTAATTTAAGTGTGTCATTAGAACTCACATTAACCAGCTCTCGGATAGCATAACAGGCAGAGCTAAATTTAGGTAAGATATAATTTATGTGGGCTTTCCAATCTAAACATAAGTCCACTTGAAAGCCCAGAAAATTTATGCTGTCCATTTCTTCTAAAAACATATCATTAATCCCGATTTCTATTTCAGTGTGTGATGTAAGACAGGTTATAAATTTGACTACTTTTGTTTTGTATAGATTCACAGATAATTTGATCGCTTTAAACCAGCATGACATACAGTTCAAAACATAATTCATTTTAATTATACACTCGTTTAAATTTGTACTGGTCACCAGGACACTAGTGTCATCAGCGAAAAGAACTGTACTTGCAATGTCCTTTATACAAAGTGAGAGGTCATTTATATAGATGAGAAATAATAAAGGCCCTAACACGGAACCTTGGGGTACTCCATGAGTTACTACTTTCCAGTTCGAAGTTTGTTTTTCATAACCAATATCCCTGACAGCTACTTCAACACTCTGTTTTCTTTCATTTAGATATGATACAAACCATATTAAATGTTCATTTTTAGCCCATAGAATTCCAATTTTGCTATAAGAATATCATGATTAACACAGTCAAAAGCCTTTGCTATATCACAAAAAATTCCAGCTACATGTCTTTTATCATTTAAGGCAGTCAACACTTCAAGTGTAAGTTTGTAAGTTGCATTATTGGTCGATATTCCCTTTCTGAATCCAAACTGATCACTGACAAGTATGTTGTTATATTCAAGGTGTTTATACAGTCTGGTGAACATTACTTTTTCAAGAACTTTTGAAAAATTTGGTCTATAATTTGAAACATTATTGCGTTCGCCTGTTTTGAAAAGAGGTTTAACAACTCAGTAAGCATTTCATTCTGTCAGTGTCTATTCCTGCTACGAGCTATACCTGGTGTTATTCTGTTTAAACGAATTGCGGGTAACTCTGTAATGGGCATTACAACTACGAAACACATTAGATCTCTGTTTCAGAACATGAAGCAAGTACAGATACCCGGTAGTACCAGCTGACTGCTGTTGCTGCAGCTAGAAAGATCGTGCACGAGCATGATGGCGGAAATGAGAAGCGGATTACTATATATACACAGGCTTTGCATGATGCATGCCATTCCGGGGTGAGAGAGGAGGGTGAGGAATGTAAGATACTCTTGTTCTGAATTTATAACTACCCCAGCTTGCAAAAGAAACAACAGGGGTGCGCTCTCTCTGTTCGTGCTGTGTTTTTCACTGAATTGTCTTTTTTGTGCCAGAGAGTTAAAAGTGCATTGTGATAGATTTATTGGGGAATCCGTAAAACGAAAATTCGTAAAACCCATTGCGCAAGAAACCATTCCGTAGATGGCCGCATTCCGTAGACTTACGGCACGTAAAAGAACCTCAAATCTGATAAAGAATCCTTGACGAAAACTAAGGGGTCTTTCATGCCAAATATAGAAAGGCACACTGAGAACCTTAGCAGTAGGTAGAGATTTTCTTAAATTAATTTTGAGATAGCGATTTATAAACTGCGTTAAGCCCCATATTAGGTCAATCAAGTTTAATCTGATGTTTTCCTCCTATCTTCAGTCTCCTTATACACAAAATGACCTTTCTGAAACCGTATCTTTGAAATTCCAGTAGAAATTTAATAGTTTTGAAAGGATTATAATAGTTACTATATTTGGTAAATGTAGCAAAGAAAATAACTATTATTTAAATATATTTAATTACTTTTTGTAGTCTGAATATTTTTCATTTCGCGTGAAGCTCAAAATTTTGATAAATAAAGCAAATTATTCCTGTAGTTGGGAGAACGCTGGGAAATGTCTTCTACGCTTAAGTTTCAAACGCATATCATATTAATTAGTGTAAAATTAATCAAATGTTAGAAAGTTTGCTAATTAACAACTCTTAAGCTTCAGCATTGTTATAAAACGGTTGCTATACAGCAAAAGGAGCAGGTGAAGCTTAAAGTGTTATTAATATTCTCCTCTATGCATGTTTTTACTTTAAAGATACTCTATGTACCGACAAAACTACCGATCATCATCACACAAGGTTATTCAGAAAGAGGAAGAACATTTACAACTTTTATATCAAAGACACGAAGAAAGTCAAAAACGTATTTTAAAAGTGGATTTAGAGGATACATTCAGTAGCATAAATCAGTGCTGCCGTAAGCTATTCATCTTAAATAACGAAATTGGTGACCACCGACTCTTGACTTTTAGAAAGATCTTCCCGCTCTGTGGTAGTGCCGCTCACGTGTCTGTGGAGGGCAACGCCATTCACTGTGAAGTCCAGCGTTGTTGGAATGACATGTAAATGGTTGTGTTAAGTTTTTCTCAAACGGAATCACAAGTGGACTGTTGTCTTCAGCTTACACAGAATCAACCATTTGTACTTAAAATTGGTTCAGATTATATTAAGAGGGAATATAGCTAAAAGAGGACAAATAATACTAGATAATTTCAGTGTCGTGGAGACAGATAGAAGAAAACATCGCTTTACCTGGTTTTGGTGACTACTGGCTTGCTCATGCTTCAGTTTTGTTTAAAGATAAAGTTTACTTAAGAAATTTCTATACTCTCGAAGAATTAGTAAACAGTATTCGGCATACAGTTTTAAATATTTCTGATTAAGTATTAAAGTATTAAATATATTAATGATCAAAAATGCTACCTACACAAAGTTTTTGAGAAATCTTGCACCCTTATTCTTTTTCGGAGATGATTTGGCACTGCGACCAGTCCTGGTCTATTGTACCTTATGTCCCAAGTGGGACATCCCCGGGAGGAAGGATGAGGCGAGAGAATACAGAGGGCGGCCGTCCCAAGGAGCCACTATAGTGCAGAGGGCAGGGTCCCTACATTTTACTTAAATGGAAACCTCCCCCGGCAGGCCAGAACAGCGGACATTTCCCAGTACTGTGGTCCAGAGATGGTCACAACAGTCGGTTCGGAGATCGGCAACCGACCTACCGGAGGAAAAAGTGGTTCACTGAGAGCCTATCATCCTGCCATACACCGCCGAGACTCCCGTCGACATTTCTACACTGAAATAGACCACCAGATGAGAGATGATATGACATGGTAATGGAAATGAAATGGAGGGACAGGAAATTCGGGGGATGTAATTAACCAACCCAGCTTTCGCCTGGCTACCGGGGAAAATACTCGAAAAAAAAAAAAACCATGGGTCAGATAGGTCGGCCACGGAAATCGAATCTGGGCCTCCAGAATGCGGGCCACAGACGAAACCGCTTGAGCCATCCCGCTCGGTCCCACCCCTAATAAATATTCATGTACACACACACACACACACACACACACACACACACACACACACACACACACACACACACACAAACAAACAGCTTTTACGTTTCCACTTTTACAATATTTATTACAAATATTTACTTGATTCTATTGAATATAGTCTTGTATATACTTCTATATAGTGAATTTTATACCCATCATTTGGAAGGAATGTGTATAATATTGCATTAAGTTTAAAGCATAAACCAGTTAGGCTAACAAATTCCAAACAGTTTCTGTAGTTACCATTGCAGTTATATCAATTTTAATTTGCCTTATTAAGTTTTATTGATTCTTTTTTGTAGTTTAAATTCTTAATGGATTCAGAGCTCATTTCATTGCCTAGTAGATTAAGTAAAATTGGATAAAATGAGATGTAAAATATATTTAAACAGATTTTTCACTTGTGATATTTGAACTAACAGTAAAATTGAATAACGCTATATATGGATACATCAAGCTTACTAATAGGAAGGTCAAACTTTAAACCCTACATTCCCAAAACGCTGCAGACAATGCAAGGTTTCCCTAATTTACTTCATTATATTTAAACTAGATTAAAGAAACTGAACGTATAATTTCTTAAAATAATGCTCCAGTCTTGAGAAATAAATTATAAACTTTTGAAGCATTGCTAATTTTTGAGAATACAAATAACATTCTTTTTTCTACAATAATGGCACAAAATCTTGTGAGAGGCATCTTTGTAAACTGTTACACTTATTATAGAATCTTAATTTGTGAGTAAATAATTGCGCTTTCACTACACGTACATATTGTCCTACATCATGGTGTAGTGCACTAGGGCATGGCGCTTTGCTTTCCGTCCACGGAAGGCGCCTGGGTTCGATCCCACCCTTGGGGGTTGCGAGTAAGTCCTGGGTATAGGATCAGTGCTCACTCAGTATCGTGAGGAAATTGAAGAGCTACGATAGAGAGCAAACCCTGGTCTAGAAAGACAAATTTTCCTTGGGGGCTACGTGATGTTGACATCCCCCTGCGTATCGGCCCCCATCTCTATCTTCGGTATGTGGACGTAAGGCAGGCAGTCGGGTTCGCAGGCCCATTGGTTACATTTTTATCAAAAGGTCGCTTTGGGCCTATGTGTGCGTGGACAGCACGCTTAAAAAATAAAATTGGGTTAAATATCAAACTTGGTATTCCAAGAGTTTCAAGAAATGTTCCTTTTAAATTATCCTTTTAATGGACATTGCTTTAACTTGGTATTCCAAGAACTTCAAGAAATATACCCCCTTAACGATCTTTCTCATGGACATTGTTTTAACAATCTCTAACGATTTTTATTAAAATGCCGCATATTTCACATATTTTCATGACAAATGAAATGCATCTGAATTTTCTACAAATAGCCCGGAAGTCCTTTACATCCTAAATGAGCTTTGCGTAATTGGTAAACCTTAAGAAATAAGACGGAACGTTACTGAACAAAAAATGCATACATCGTTAAAATACATAGTTTATAATCAACTTTCAACATATTTATTCTTATTGGTCTGAATTTTTAAATACTTATACTTTTCTCAATAGAAGGTCGTTATGTCGTTTTAAGGCCATGCAAAGAGAACGGAATGTCAAGGTCTCACATACCGAACAGCTCTTAAAAGATTTTATTGTCATTTGAGCCTACTATATTCCCCTATTCCCATTGTAATACAATGAAATGTGTTGAAACCAGTTCTGCAAACGATTACTACCGCTCGAAAATTTTGAACAGCCCGTTTTTCTGCAATTAACAAGTGTATAATGCCTAACAAAGTTAGCCATATTATAAATGATAAAAATCAATGGTGCTAATTGCAGTTTACTGTGCTACCTTTTGTTTGTCAATTATGTGCATTTTGAAAATGTAGTGTTTGTTTACTCTTATAGAAACATTTGCCGTAATGTTTTTTTGGATGTCATAGTGGTCCTGTGCCGTGGCTTAGTGGGCTAAGGCAACATGTCTTGGCCCCTGGCCAAGAAAAGTGGCCTGGGTTTGATCCTACCCATAGGGTGCGTATTCTAAGTCCCGGGTATAGGACCGGTGCCCATTTAGCATCGCGAGGAACTTGAAGAGCTCCGCTAGGTAAGCGGCCCTGGTCAAGAAAGCCAACTGTCCCGTTGGAGGTGTCGAGATGCTGACCACATCTCCTCCCCGTATCGTATGAACGATCACCCACCTCTGCCGTGCATAAGTGGGCGTGAGGCCGGCAGTAGGATTGGTAGGCCTTAGGGCTGTCGCGCCAGGGTTTATTTTCTTATTTATAGTATGTCTATGATTATGTTGTTCACAGACGTTCTGTAAATAGGTATTGGCTGTAAACAGCACTTAAGTGTTTCATAAGCAAGTGAATGGTACACGTTGTCATTGTGTAGTTGGAAAGTCTGCAATGGGTAAAAGAGGCGAGCTTTCAGTAGAAAAACAGGCTGCAATGGTCAACTTGCATAAAGCAGGCCACAACATGAGTCAAATTGCTACAAAAGAACAAGTTTCCTTGGAAAGTGTCCATTACACGGTAAAGAGGTATGAAACCACACATAGCAATAAGGCTCGTTATCGAAAGGGAAGGCCTAGAGTGGTCTCGAAAAGTTACGGTAAAGATTTAATAGGAACCAGCAAACGTGATCGTTTCAAAACAGCTCCCATACTGACAGCGGAACTAAACCAGTTGAGGGATGAATCTGTAAGTGCTTCTACAGTGAATAGATCACTTTAGGATGTGCATCCAAAAGGTTGCATTGCGACAAAGAAACCGCTACTGAGAGCTATCAATATACGGAAAAATTTGTATGGGCCAACCGACATGTGAACTGGACTGCTGATCAGTTAAAAAGGTGTTATTTGCTGATGAATCTAAGTTTGAGCTCAAAATGTCACCAGTTTGTACGGCGCATGACACATCAGTGCATATACCCTACAGTCAAGGATGGAGATGGTTCGGTGTTGATATGGGCTTGTTTTAGTAGCAGTAGGACAAGCGTTATTGCGAATATATAAGGAATTATGAAGAAGGAGTATTATCACAACATTCTCCAACGCCATGCCAAACCATCTCGGTTGTGGTTAATTGGCAAGAGTTTCACCCAGCGGCAGGACAATGACCCCAAGCATACATCTTTACCTACCCTGTAGAAGATACGTTGAACGGTTGGAAGAGAGACAGGGCTTAAAGATCATAGTTTGGTCCCCTCAAAGTCCTGACTGAATCCTATTGAACTACTTTGGGATCATGTGTACAGAGAGGTTAGAAAGAAACAAAGCACTAATATAAATTATTGTGGTGTCATGTGCAAAATGTATGGAGGGATATTTCTAAGGATACACTGACGCACTTAATAGAAAGGTTGCCCAGAGTTTGCAAAACTGTAATTAAAGCAAGGAGAGTCTACTTTTAAGAAAGAAAAATCTTTCATTTAACGTACTGTTCTGACTATGTATTATATTTCTTTTATTCTATTGTTTCAATAAATCCTAAAGCTGAGGTATGTTCAAAAACTTTTGAGCGGTAGTGTTTCTCGATTACCATAAAATAAATAGACAATTGCTTTGTACACAGTGAGTAGAGGAGATCGTGTGAGTGTGTTTATGTTTACAATGAAAGTATTTAAATAACCACACAAGCTAAAGCTTTCGAAAACTGCCAGCATGTAACTGTTATCATATTTAAGGGTAGCATAAATATTTTTTACTGTAGAAATTTGTAAATTTTAAAAATACATTATCTTAAAATCAGTTATCTGTCATATTCTTACATATGTGGGTCATTGTAATTATAAATGTACTGCACATTTTGACGGTGGGTTCAGACAATGGTATAGGTAGGAGCAGAAATTAAGAATTTATGTTGATCGACATTTTACGTGCTGTGTTTTTGTGCAGCAGTACATTACGAACCTGGGGTTTACGATAGTCTCTGCTCATTTCCCACTACGGAAGAGGTTATGGCGGATATAAATTCCTTGTCTCTCGAAAAAGACGCCACCAATTGTCTGCGGCATTACTACTTTATGGTGCCGTCTTTTATGTACTTGGTTTTTGCATATATGAGCTGACTGGAATATTTACAGTCAGTAACAAATGGGGAAGATATCCTGCAAGGTTTATTCCATAGCTACCTGTTCTCTTCTAATGGTTACCATACTAACCTCTGAAGTCACCGGTTGAAACCCTGTGGAGGGTTTTCGGACAAAAATCCTTAAATTGGTGTCCTTCGGAAGATAGTGGACCCTTAGCCCAATAAAATGTTTGTTTATACATGAAAGAGAAACACCTTGAACAAAATCATTGCTAATAATAATTTATTCCACACTAGCCATGTGTAGGCTAAGGTTTGAATGAGTAGAGTCAGACTGAAAAATTCAATGCTATAACCCAGATTTGAACCACGGATCTTCCGCTCTCCGTCCGGTTGCTCTAAACCACTGAGCTATTATGGCCAACATGCCGACATGACATTAAATTCTCCAACTGACTCGTATGTTTCCTGGTTCTCATATGCTATGAGATACGCACCTTTTGCGGCAACTTACTATGCTGTAGGTACTTAAGTCCTAGGCCTCATAGTTAAACCACTGTGTTTTTAGGTAATTTGATGGAAATAATTATTTCTTCCACACTAGCCCTGTGTACGCTAAAGTTTGAATGAGTGGAGCCAGACTGAAAAATTCAAAATTAATGGTAGTTTGACACAGGATGTGTCCTGCTTCTCTGCTGGTACTATCCATGGGCAGTGGGCTGATCCTCTGTCCCCATGCAGAATCAAGTGACTAGAAATTTATCTGCGTAACACACGGCAGGGATATCTATCTATTTACGTCAAAGGTTGTATATTCTTGCCGTAACCATAGTTGTGTTAATTTTTAAATATCTATCAATTTACTTGCTTTGGGCTAATAATATGGGTAATAAATTATTTTATCAGCGAATTAAACTGCTGTTATCCTTTATAAATATCCATTATCCTGAGAGAAGGGTTTCTTATCTCTATGAGGAAGCAGCAGACTGCAGAACAGAGTACATAATTGCTTCAATATTTACTTTAAGGCATATATTCGGAAGTTGCTGTTTTTTATTTTTTATTTTTTTCTGCAACGTTAAGCAAAATCGGATGATAGAAGTTGCTGTAATTAAGTACCAGGTTTGGTATTTATCACATTTTGCTTTTGCTGTTCTTTATCTCTCTTTACAAATTATGTTTTTTGGATTTGAGGAAAATCAAAAATATTATTTTCATTAATTTCGATATCCATTTTTTTTTGTGAAGTGCACTATTTCAACCATCTTCTAGATGGCAAAGAAAGTAATACTCTTTAAGGATGAAGATATCCTTAAAGAGTTAAAAAAAAATAAACCTACATGAAAGACCTGGGCAATGTTGGTAACAATAGAAAGAACACATAAAAACTACGTTTTATTCATGGACACTGGTTTATCCGGTTAATTTTCTTCTGAGGCCTGTTATTCATGCTTGAGTTCTCATTCGTTCCATAAATATGCGGAAAACAAACACCACCTTCAGCTGGATTTAAACCCGCTACCTTGGAATCTAGTAGATAGCACGTTACCCAACGGAGGGCAACAAAGGAATGCGAAGAAATGACATACACAGGGCTTGTATCAGCTCTAGGTCCCGCCTCTGTAGCATAGGTAGAAACGTGTCTGCCTCTCGTTCAAGAGGTCTTGAGCTCAAACCTTGGCCAAGGCGAGTTATCTGGATGAGGCTTTTTGCCTAGCTTTCTCTTATCCTCAATGATGGATGTTAGGTAGCTCTAAGCTCTAAGTTACCTGGACTCGTTTGAGCATAAATCATTACAGCCATTTCATTTATCGTCAGATATATCTTAACGTTGTAGGATGTCAAACCGCCACATCTAATGCTGGTTATATTTCACGGATTCATTGTTGATATAACCTGCGCACTATGTTGAACGTGGGCGGTAGAGATGAACCTTGATTACGTGTCCCTTTTCAGTTCGCAGTAAGTATCTCCTAAATTCTAAAGGCTTACAATGTAATATTTCAGTGGTACATTTCTTTCTGTTAATCGTGTAACTGGTTTAATACGAGGCGTGTCCGTAAAATAAGGTCTCCAAGGCACTGGAGCCGTTAGGAACGCTATTACGTGAGATCCGGCAACATTGGCGTGTAGCTTGGTTTCACATCTTCAAATCCCCACACAAAGAACCCATTGCAATCATTAATCTTGACTGGGCAGCCGTTTGCGATGGAGCTTCCTATCACTTCCGCCGCCAAGTACGTGTTGCGTGCAGTGATCCGATTTTTTGAGTGCCAAGGGCACCACCTCCACTGAAATTCATCGTCAGTTATGCGAAGTCTACGGACCACAGTGTATGGACGTCAAAAACGTGTGAAAGTGGGTTAGAGAGTTCATGACGAACAGCGCTCTGGTTGGCCTTCGGTTTCAGCCGAAACATTTGCAAAAATGGAGCAAGAAATGCTTAAAGATCGGTGTGTGACAGTTCGCGAGCTGTGCGAACTTATCCCTGAAGCAGTAAGACTACGATTGGCAAGATTTTGACCGAACATTTACATTATCGCAAGGTGTGTGCGAGTTGGGTCTCCAAAATGTTCACCGAAGACCATAAATGGCAACGTGTTGAAGCGGCCCACCGATTCCTGGAGCGCTATGCAGAACAGGGCGAGAAATTGTTGGATTCAATTGCCACTGGTGATGAAACCTGGGTACACTAAACAACATCAGAAACTAAAGAACGTTCTCGTCAGTGGCGGCATTTGAATTCACCGAAGCTGCGAATGTTGAAACAGACATTTTCTGCCGGCAAAGTGATGGCCAGTGCGTTTTGGGACAGAAAAGGTGTATTGTTGTGCGAGTTTATGCCTACCGGCACAAAAATAAACGCCGCTAGCTACTGTGAGACTTTAAAAAATTTGCGACGTGCCATTCAAAATCGAAGGAGGGGAATGCTGACGAAGGGAGTGATTTTTCATCAGAACAACGCTCGTCCCTATACTGCACATCCAACGACTTATCTCCTGGCCCAGTTCGGATGGGACATCTTCACCCCCCCCCCCCCCCCTACAGTCCAGACTTAGCACCTAGTGATTATCATATGTTTCCTGAGTTGAAGTTACACCTGGGTGGAACACATTTGCAGACCGACGATGATTTGAAAAACGAGGTTGAGTGCTACCTGCGCAACTTGGCGGGAGAGTGCTATGACAAAGGTATACAGAAGCTGCCACAGCGCATACAAAAGTGCATCGATCGCAATGGTGATTACGTTGAAAAATAGCTGCAAGTTTCGCCTTTCCATCAATGTTAAATTCATTGACAATAAACGTGTTTTCTATATTAAATAAAGTTGGACACTTTATGTTACAGGCACGCCTCCTAATGCAGTCGTCTGCTACTTTCTAACTATCTCCACTTTGGTCCCATGTTCCGGCACTAAACTGCTCAGGAAGGGACCACTATAAACACAACACTGACCGTCCTAAAGCCAGGAGAATATGGTTTTATCCAGAGCACGAAATATTTTCTTCTTTAGTCATCTGGGAATTTTTCAATACTTTCCTGCAGTCCAGTTTATTGCCTTTACCACACTTACGTGAGGGAAAAAGGAAGATAAGGTTAAAAATATCGGGAACCGATTTACGAGTTGCTGCAGAGGCATCCGATTCTAGTGCAATATCTGTTCTAAACTCTCCCAGACCACGCAACCTGCTGCACATATCGACAATAAAATATTTTGTTGTCCTGAGCATCCACTCTGTTTTATTTCAGATACTTGAATTCAAATAAATTATTCTCTATCTTACAAAGGAATAAATTACTCTTCTGTTTTATCGATTTGCGACATAGCTCTATATTTATGTTGTTTGAATTTGAACGTATGACAACCTGATACATGCCTTAACTATAAATACAGAGCAAAGTGATCCCACGGTGGCGTCAGAGGCTGACATTCGGGAGCTTTCAGGTTCGATTCCTGTCCACCACCCACTCAGATCTTGGTGTTTAGTAGGTTTGCCCGGGTCGGTAGTTTCGATCTGGGTGGCTCTGGTGATAACACACCATTTACTCATCCCAAGGTGCCGGATTCAAATCCATCCCAGACCGATGGTTTTTAAGAGTGTATAAAAACTACCACCCATGTAAAGAATTCCTGTGGAACGAAATTCCGTCACACCGGTGGCGCATTGGCACTAATATTATCTTGATAGTTGACAGGATCGTTAATAAATAACTTTTTTCTGTTGGAATTGTGCTTCTATGTTTCGTTTGATTGATTGATTGATTTGTATATAAGGGCGCTCAACTGCATGGTCCTCAGTGCCCTTACAAAAAACTAACTCATGGCAATAGCCAGATATAAACTATTCAAAATTTATAAAAAAACAGATCAAAAGAAAATGACAATAACATAAATAAGCTTAAAAATGCTTAAAATCTAATAAAAAGCTATAATTACCAATCAAATACCAAAAGGCATAAAAAATTACTACTTTCAAAACCAACTTGCCATGACGAAAGCTACCTGCCCAGTGGTGGTCGAATCAATTTATTCCTTTTCTTTAGGGCTGGGCTAGCCCTTTCGGCAACTTTTTTCCTGGCTTTTGCTCACTGTTGTTTGTGCATTGAGGACAGGCTCTACCCGCTCCACAACCTCAATGGAGGAGGTCAGCTTCCGCAGTGGTAACTTCGAAACAAGTCTCTCGACAGGATCGGAAAGTGCGACCGGCGAAGATGGAAGTCGCCGATCGGCGTCCTCTCCAGATGACTCCTCAGATGTTGACCAAGATGTTCGCGCAATTTTGTGCTGGCTAGCTTTCCTTTCACTGGTCCTACTATTTTTCTTGAGGAAGTCAGTTTTGTCATACGAGGTCTTAAATTTCCTTAGCGATACATTATATATTACCGGTTCACATGTTTTTGAAGTAGATGCTTTCGGCGGAGACTTGGCTGAATGGTTCTTCTTAGGACTGGACTTGGTCGGCGCGCTCACTGTTGTTCGTGCTGGTGTTTGTTGCTTTGGCTGTGATCTTGGTGTAATTGATCTTTCAGATATTACTGCCCCGTTTATGTCGCTGGTTTGTGTTGCGGTATCACGTCTAGGTACCGGTTTAGCTACAACTGCTCTATAAGTAACGGTCCTAGGGACAGAAGGCTGACGAATACGCAAGAGTTTCCGGGCTTCCAAGAAGGACACTCTCTTTCTTACCCGGATCTCTTGGATCGCCTTTTCCTCCATAAAACGCGGGCATTCTCAGGAGTTCGATGAATGACTACAGCTGCAGTTAACACATCTTGCAGGTAAAGTACAAGCATTATCATGTTTGACTTCCCCGCAGTCAACGCAAGTAGCAACTCCATTACAAGAATCACTTGTGTGGCCAAAGCGCTGGCATTTATAACACCTCAGTGGATTGGGTATATACTGCCTCACTTCAATAGCTTCATGCCCTGCCTTAATCCTTTGCGGGAGTTCTACCCGATGAAAGGTAAGAAACAGGGTACGAGTGGGCACTAGTTCACCTCGTTCTTTGCGTTGAACTCGATATACATTAGTCACACCTTGTTCCGCCAAGTTTTCCTGAATCTCCTCATTGGACATACCATCCAATGCGCTGGTGTTTACAACACCACGCGAGGAGTTCAGAGTCCTATGTAATTCAACGATCACCGGATAGCTCACAAACATATTGGCTTTCAAGATTTTAGCAGCCTGTGTCGGAGAAACTGCTTCGACCAGGAACGTGCCATTGCGAGATCGAGTAGATGACTTCACATGACCAGCAATACTATCTAAACCCTTCTGAATAACGAACGGGTTCACGGTACTAAACTTCCGACCTTCCTCAGTTCTATAAATAACTAAATAGCGAGGACCACAACACTCCGCTATTTCCTTTCCACTTTTGCTAATAAATTTATTAATATTTTGTTTTACCATAATAAATGGAATAAACTGAATTCCCCAGTGCTCCCCACCCACCACGGAGCCCAGCAAGGGTTCATCCCACTGGGATGACAGGGCTACACAGGGGATATAGCGGGCTCGCCGTCCGACTCACCCTGGAGTTCGCTATAGTGCCTAGTCCTGGCCGATTGATTAGGGGCGGGGTAGTCCCTAATCTCCCGTTTAGGCGAAGCAGAAACCAAAGTAGTGTATTGGAAATGCGCACCCTCCTCGGATTCAGAAGAAGACTGGAACGAGCTCAGATGCGCATCCCTCAACCACCAGGACAAACCTTTCCACCGACACGGGTCTCCACGCAAGGCCTGCACGTGGGTGGTTGTTTTGTGTGATCCCTCACCACTAAGAGGAACCCATATCGAGGGTGTCATGCTGGCTCGGTACCCCGGGATCGCCAATTCCCGTACCTACCACAGTAGGCCCCTTGGAGGCTATGTTTCGTGATGCATGGGAGTGTCGGAAGAAAAAATTAGGATTGTTAAATTAAGAGTAAATAAAGCAATAAGCATACCTTCATTTGTTGACGATCAGATACTTCTGACCAACTCTATGACATAAAAGAATGATATAGAATAAAATTAATGAACTTAATATTTCTAGAAACCTTCAAACTGAGCATCTCAATAGTAAAACTTAAGCAATGGTGATAAACATCAGATGAAATATCCGATGATAGAACCAGTCTTAAAATATTTGAGTTATCAATTTATCATCTGAATCACGATCTAGATAATATGTAATATAATTCCATAAATAGATGTATTAATAAGTAATTGTGAAGATTAATGAGGACTTTCTTTTTTATTTCAATCCTCAGTTATTCAGATGATGCACTGAAACAATGTTCACATGAGCTCAGGGTCCATACACCTTGGCGTTACCTGACATTTATCTTTGAGTATAAGGGAAAACCCCGTAAAATACATTATCCAGCTAATTCTTTTTGACCGAGATTCGAACTCGAGACCTCCTGAATGTGAGGCAGACCGCTACCATCTACACTACAGAGGCGGGCATGCTTGAGAATAGACGTTTAACAAAGACAACGTAACACTGTGGTCAGTGTTGCTTTGGAAACTAAACTTTGAAGAAAAAGATTGAAACAAGGAGTGTCTAGACGGCACAAAGAGAAGCAAAAGGGATTAAATATAAAAAGCAGTTAGAAATATTTGAATGCAAAAAGTACTGGCTTAAAACGAATATGCTCTGACAGACGACTGAAAAAATAAAACCTTCTTTACATCACAGAACAAGACGAGATATGCGGCGATGAAGAACCAGATGAATATACCACCCTTTGGTGCAGGGCGGTATTAAACTCTCAATTTTGGGAAGTAAAAATAAGAATTAATTTGTATCACTAATACTAGAGAAACTGAGGACGTCCGGGGTTTGTACACAACCGATTCATATAGCAGTGAATGGGAGCAGTGGTCTGCCAATCACATAATTCAAGTAAAACCAGTTACGTATACGAACTTAGCAAAACATACTGACTGAAGAAACTGCACAAGATAACCTGAAATTCAATATGTATTGCAGAACAGAAACTTTTACAATCATTTAGAAATTATGGGCCAATTAAATAAATTAAATAAATTGTAACTTGTAACATAATTAGATATGAATATTTTGTGAATTTGTGTTAAATATTAAGGGTTTATAGGTTTGACAGTAAATTAAGAGTACAATTTAGCTCGGAGTAAGATGACATTGAGTACGGTTATTAACGAGAGATAGTTTTCAGACAAATTCGTAGAAGTAGTTCGGTCGGTTACGCGAGTGAAAGTACCCAAGGTTGTCAGATTATGTATGACAGGATAACTTGTAATTCTTGGTGTTTGATGTGGGATTTCTTAGACATTCATAGACGAACTTTCAGTTGTAAAGCAGCAAATATCAGAAAAGAAGAAATGAGATGGTAACATCGGATTAGAAGCTATGAGTGGAGGTCTTAGTGTCATTACCAGAGGAAAGATTATTAGGAGAATTTGAAGCTTAGTTGCACATCCTGGGCATAATCTAAGACACTTCTGGTCTAATCTCTGGTGGGACAAGACGATTAGGTGACATTCTTGCCTCAATGGCAGAAACCGCGTGTTATCGCTTGGTAGAGGAATCAAATACTTTTAACGCCGGACATTCATATAGTACTTCTCCGCTAAAGTGCACACCGTACATTAGAAGTTTCGAAGTCAGAACCAGTGTCGTCTTTTCATTGAATAATACACACCCACGCAAACCCTAAGATTGGTTTTTCATAGCTGGAGTTGAAAGCCGGAATAAACAGCGAGGAAGAATCATCAAGGCATCGTGAAGTGATATTACAGCTTCAAGTTGGCGCAGCATCGCGATGCAAATGTTACTTTTCAACAATTTAAACAATTCCTGATTTAATCGTGCAGTATTATAGAAAACTCACCAGTGCATAATGTGAAATAAATACAAATTACCACGCTAAATTTTATGAGTATGTGATTTGAACGCCAGAACTGACCTACTGTATTAACTTCCTGCAAAATTGTAATTCTTCGTATACGTGAAGCATATGAAGCGATTATCCAGTGTTGAAATGTTGATGGTTTACTCTCCGAGTGAGGATACTGGTTCATCGGTTTTCAAAATAAACTTATATAAATTAGTTGGAGAATTTAATGTCATGTAGGCACGTTGGCCATAGTAGCTCAATGGCTAGAGCGGCTGGACGGCAACCAGAAGATCCGTGGTTCAAATCCCGGCTATGGTATTGAATTTTTCAGTCTGACTATCTTTCCATACTTTAGCCTACACACGGCTAGTGTGAAGGAACAATTAATTTCCAAACTTATATTAGTTTGGTGCACCGTTCAGGTCTTAATCTCTACATGATGTACCTCCAAAATGTACTGCACAGACCAGGGGGGAAAATATCAATAAAATAAGACCTGAAGATTTCCTGGCAACGAATATGTTCAAGATACTCTCAGAAATCAAGCCAGGTGAAAAGACGATATAAATGATATAAACGATTATATTATATATAATAATTTATCTCCCGAAACGTAGATTTATAATCGTCTTTTCACTCGGCTTGTTTCCAGAGAAGATCTTTAACAAAATAAATAAATAAACAAACAAATTATAAAACATATAACTCTTGCGTGACTTCTGCGGTCTCTTGTATTGTACCCACCTCTGTGGCATTGTGGTAGTGCGTCTGCTTCACGTTCAAGAGGTACCGAGTTCTAATCTCTGTCAGGGTGTGCTGTCTGGATAAGGGTTTTATTTTCATGGAGATTTCCCTTATCCTGAAATACGAATATCTGCAACACTAAGTTTTAAGGACCCTGGGGTCGTTTCAACATCATTTCATCAATTTCACTCATCGTCCGATATGACTTAACGTTGGAGGATGTAAATTATAAAAAGTCATTTCGATTTGATGTAGAGTTGATGGTGTAATAGTTTGAATGAGCAAGTATTAAAGAGAGATTTCGGTGGAAAATATATTTTTGTTGGAAGATAACAGAGGAATATAGGATAGTTAATTAATTTCTAAGCCTATTCATGCTACTATTCATGAATTTGCACATAATGAAATTAATGCATCCCATAGTTCGGACGGCTGCGGTATACTTCCACAGGTGGTAGATCCCAGACTAATAGAGAGACGAGCAAAAACCGTGCACTATTGGCCAACAAATCCGGTAATCAATGTACATATAAGGTACAGACAGTTCCAAAATTACTTGTTCCCCCCAGAGTCGTTTCATGCTGTAATTGTACTTGCCATTCTTGTTAACTCCACTGTCTCCTCTCGTCTGGGACCTCAAACAATTCTCCATAAAGGAAAGTACATTTTGGGTTAGGCTTGTGTGTTCCATCTGGCTAAATTAAACCCATAAATTGCGTCGAGACTACAGTTTTTGATCAAGAGGACTTTCGGATGGGTCGCTAGTAAGTTATAAATAAAGGAAGTGGCACCATTGTGTGCAGAAATGTGTTCTCACCATTGTCGTGACACGGGCGGCAGAGATCGATGAGAGGGGTCTGCACCTGCAGATGACGATCTCCCACCCTCTGTTGTTGTTTAACGTGCACGTCACGTGATGGATGGTGGGGAGATTAAAGTGTGCTCTGGGATCGGATATATCATCCCAAGTTCAACATCTTTGTACTTTCTTGGCCTTTGTTACCCGATGGGTGTCGCCGCGCTTTCACTGCACAGCAGAATAAAGGCACTGCACTTGCAATATCGCACCTCCCAGAGTGCATCCAAGTACAGATAGCTTAATATAGATGTAACAAAAGTATGAGTAAAACAGCTTCTAACTTGGGATAACAAGTATTAGAAAAAGTTGGACTGGAACATATATTTTTTAAAGAGTGGGATATGGAGTTAATATGACATTATACTTAGTGACGAAGTCAGACATCCAGGTGCAGTCTATTGCTGTGCTTTGTGTTTGGGACAATGTGATGAGATGTCAGCAATGTTTCATTATGCATAAACTTACAGGGTAATTTTTTTGGAAAGACAAGCTAAACTAAATAAGGCTGAGGCAGTTAATTTACAGGGCTTATTGTTAACTCGTTTATATTTATTTTCTGGCCAATCAACGTCTCCAATAGGTCATAAATAAAATGGGTGAAATGAGCCCAGGATTCATAGAACTTAGAGTTACCGGACATTAATCTTTCAGGATAGGGATGAAGCAAGATTTCTATTCACCTACAGTCTTTATTCGGCCACACGTTCGGGCGTCATATGCAGCGATATTTCTTCGTTGTAAGCACACTTCTTTCCCATCTCGTGTCAGTTTTTTGCGGCTATCAGTTTCTTCAGGTCACCAATTGTATCGTCTTGATTGAATTTACTCGTCAAAAATATGTGCAATGTATATAGAGTTAATAATAATTACACAGAAATATCAGATAATCTAATGCAATTGCGATAAATATGTAATTTGATTGTTGAATCTTGATTAAATTTTACTCGACGGGCTTTCCCAGTCAATCATTGCAGGTTACCTCCAGCATATCGATAAATCCTTACTTCCTTAATAAATCGCTTCCGTTAATTACATAAAATTCCTCACTCCTGAACGTCCACTCATCACTATCGAGATTACAGAACATCTCCTTCTGAAGATTATTCATTTTCTGTTGTAAAACTTTTATAGTCACCGCGACATTTTTCCATCGTCATGAAACAAGATTACAGAACATATATCTCTTTCTCAAGATTATTGATTTTCTTCCCATAGCAACCGTTCATCATTTTTATATTGTCATTACATGGCCCACTAATAGTCATATCAGAGAACAAAACTCATTTAAAAAAAATTACCGTTACAGCGAAAACCCTGACAAAACCTTATCCAGATAACTCACCCTGACTGAGATTTGAACTGGGAACCTCGTGAACGTGAGGCAGATACCCTATACCTATGCTACAGAGGCGAGTGTTAATTTGTTTAATGAGAAGGAAGGAGAGTGGCGCTTCTATTATTTTCACTTATTTAGCGTAATTAAGTATTACAGAAAGTTTTCGAAGATATTAAGAATTAATTATGAATAAAAAAATATAAAAATAAATGATTTATTATTGATAGGTGTATATTTAACTTCGCAAAGTGGGTGATCGAAAAAGTTTACAGTGACATTTGGTCCGAGATAAGGTTTTACATAGAATGAAGCAGTGTTACGTTCAAAAAGTATATGACAAAAACGTTTTTGATAATGTATTGTTTCTTAGGAAACATTTTCAATAGCTGTTCATCGTCATCTCCCTGGAGGATTAGAGTCTGCACATAGCCGATGAGTTATGATAAGGTGAAAAGAGGAACAAGGGGTAAATTACAATTATATTTGTAATAAACTACAGGAAATTCAGTTAGACTGAAGGGAGCTTCCCAGGATGTCAACGTTAAATCCATTAAGGATATGTATGACTTAAATTTCATGAACTTTTAAAAAATTCACTTTTTCCTCTTTTTAGCCTACAAAATAGTGTGAGCGTTCCTGAATCCAACGACTGCAAAGCGCCCAAGATGATCTAACGCCCTGGTTACACAGTTGGCGTATAAAAGAGAACGCAACAAAATCGCAATTGGTTTTATTCACGCAGCGAACATCCCATAAAGTTACCCTAAGACCACTCACACTATTTCAGGAAAATATGCAGTGGACCGATCACGTAAAATATCTCGGAGTTATACTTGATAAGAAACTTACATTCGCACATGTGAAGAGCGTCAAACGGAAAGCCAACTATCAGCTTCTCCGGCTATACCCCTTACTAAGTAGAAACACTGAAATTACCACCAAATCAGGTCTAACACTTTATAAAACACTGATAAGACCAATCATTACATACGCAGCCCCTGTCTGGGGCCATTGCGCAAAGACACACATAAAACAGCTCCAAATACTTCAAAACAAAATACTAAGGATAATTACCAAAGTACCACGGACCGCACCATTATATATACTCCACAACAATCACAACATGCACACCATAGAACAATTTACTAAGCGGCTGGTTTTAATATGTACAAAAGGTGTGAAAATCACTTTAATCCCCTCATTTCGAACTTGGGACAGTATGACGCCAATATAAGCAAACACAAAAGGCCCCTGTTTAACAGGACCATCCTGATAAATAAACACACCGATGACGAAGACGTGAATGAATATCTCACCCGACTTATGCAACCAGCCAATTAGCTAACAACACGCCATCAAGATATCCACTGCCCTTCTGTGGCCCTCCAAGACCTTGCAGGCCGCGCCGTGGCTCAGTGGTTAGACCGCTTGACTCTCACCAAGGCGGCCCGGGTTCGATCCCAGGCGACCGCAAAGTGAGATTTTTTTGTGGACAACACGGCGCTGGGACGGGTTTTCTCCGGGATCTCCGGTTTCCCTCGCCATCTCATTCCACCGGTGCTCCATCTTCATCTCATGTATCATCAGTGTCATCGCCTGCGGTGCCGTATGTAGTAAAAGCGGGCGTTAAACACTACACATTTCTACACATTTCCAAGTCCTTGTGGTGGACCCGGGTGGTAGAGCCCCCCCCCCCCCCCGCAAGTGGCACAGGCTCGCACCTCCATCAGCAAAGGCAGGCCGCCCGCCATGTGCGCACTGATGACGACAATTTGCACTTCAATGGACACGAGCGGCAGACGCAGCCATAAGGCTAAGAAGCGTATATTAATTCCATTAACCAATAGTTATTATACACTATACATCAGTTAAGCTTGAGGTTACCTCTAGATGCTATACTATATAGTGATGACGCCCCCAGGCTGATTTTTATGTCACCTGCATGTTATGTACAGTAGCATAGCTAGAACTTGACCCACCCGCACACCGGGACTAGGAGACTTAGATTAGACTACTAACGACATAAGTGCTATGCGCAAACCTGATTACATCCTGAACGCGAGGCACATCGCCTAAGATTACCAACTATCATTGTTTTCTCGCTATTGAAAATTTCAACATTTTTCATCATTTAAGCTGCTCCTTGCGTCGCAGTTTTGGTGTTAGACCAATGAAGCTTGCTACACACATTCACAGAGACACAGTGAATAGAAATTGCTCTGAGTTTTATTGTGAGATGCATTTAAGCACATTTTATTTACTTCAAAACACAAACTTTTCATATTTTGGGCAAAAAAGCCAAATTCATAGCTTTAAAAATTTCTGGAACACAAGGTTATTGAGAAACAGAGAAACCTACGGAAATTCAAAAAACGGATGTGATGGGAGCCTGTTGTTAAAACATTAGACCAAAATTTAAGTTACTTTCTCACAAGGGACAATTTAGGTGACGTAACCAAATATAAATAAATCTGACCACATTTTCCAAACTATCAAAGTGAAAGTGATAAAACTTGGGATATATTATATTTGCGCTAAGTTACATCTGTGGTATAAATCTTAAATTGCTAGCGTTATTAGGCCAGGATTTCAAATTTTCAGTCATAGGTACCCTTAATGCTTTTTAACGCTGTACTTTATGAAAGAAGATATACGAATTAAGAGTCTTGTTTTATTGCGTTAAATAACTGCATAGATAGGTATTATGTATGTGTGAGTTATGTGGCAACTCTTGTGTATTTTAAACGAAACTGGTATCTCTGTCATACTCGCAAAGCGAGCACAAACACCGTACGGACAGCGTAAGTGATTACTTTACACATTCTTCTAGCGTGCCTTCTTGTGCTGGGCAAACAGTACAGTTCTAGTCATTGTTACTAGGTGTGTCTGATATGAATTTATAATGGTACTATTTAACGCTCATCTTGTTCAATACAGAAGCGCTGGTTTCAAATTATGTACCAGTAGTCATTAACATTCAATTGTCTTTTGAGTTATACTTCATTTTCACTAACAAAGAGGATGTTACATAAAACGAGAATTTAATTACATTCATATTGCTCTCCCTTTACGAGTATTATGCTACATCCGCGGCTCCATGTTCCTAACCTAATTTAGCAATTTGGTACTGCGTCTCTACTCTAAAAGTTTCTGCATTTTTTTTCTGCAGCGAGTGTAAGCAGTAGATATTTTAACCAAAACCATTTCAGCCATTTTTGAAGGAAAAGAAAGGATAGTTTGGCATATTTTTTTAAAATTCTTCATATTGCATCCCATAAAAAATGCTAGATTGAATAGGCAAGCTTTTATTCATTGTACTTTACATTTTACAATAAGTAAAGTGTTTACACTTGTACATACTTGTACAACTCCTCACAGTCAATTAATTTAAGGAATATCTTCGAAATGGTTCATTCCAAAAAAGTGGTGTAAGAGATAGTGTGTGTTTTAAGAAGATTTATACATTTTTTGTTCCATTTATAAACCGCCTTTAACTGCAATGGTCATATATTGGAAACATATCGCCTAGTGACGATGCTAGGTTATTGGTACTTTGGATTATTTAATCATTAGATCTCTCTCTGTCTCTCTCTCGCTGTCACACAGACACACACATTCAAACTTGGAGAAAAATCCCCACCCCAGTCGGGAATCGAACCTGAGACCCCTTGCATAGCAGGCAGGTACGGGGCCCGCCCACCTACGTTTTCATGTATTAAGATTTTGTGTATCTCAGCACAGTGTTTATCAGCTCTGTAAATGTCATTTTGAATAAAGAAAACTTTAAGGAAATATTCCCAGAACTTTCAAGGTATACGTTTCACTTATCCTTAAAACATCTTAATAAAAATTATGGAAATCATTTTTGGGAAAACAACATTTTTCAATTAATGTTAAGTGATATAGGACGATGAAAGAAATTGGTGAAATGATCCTCAAATGAGACCACGCTCCATAGGGCTTAGAATTGCCTGACATTCATATTTCATAATATGGGAAACCCACGGAAAATACTTATCCAGATAACACACCCTTACCGAGATTCGAACTCGGGACCTTTTGAATGCGAGGCAGACACGCTACCACCTACATTACAGAAGCTGGCGAAAACACTATTGTATAATAAATAGTATGGTTTGGGTAGGATTTTGTTTAAAATTCATTGAATCGCATCCTTTGAAAGTGTTGAGTTTAAATATTAAGTTTGATATTTGGGCAAACTCTTTTTTGAGTGATGCTTTCACAGACCTTTCTCTACAAATGCTTTTTTTGAATTTAGAGACATCAAAATGGATATTTCCGTTGAAATCTCAGTGTAGAATTTTTGGGTGGAACACAATATCCTTTCTGTTGACAATGTACATGGAAGAGAAAGGGAAAATAAATTTAGCAATAACAGATTAGCTTAATTGATTATTTCTGACTCGAAATAATTAAGATAACTGTTCCGAAATATCCTATTCGTGTTGGGTTATTTAGGCTTTACTATTTGATAACTGCTAATGTTCAGTGTACAGGCCTATTCATGTATAAGACTTACACTTGTGTCTAGACGATTTAAATGGGCAGAACTGTATATTCGCGAGTTGTGCTTACGGCGAGTGACTTTTGTCAGGTTTTTGTTCGTGTAATTACCGGCCGGTTTTCTCTCTAACCACGTGGGGTTGTAGATAAGTCCCATTACCATTTTGAAACTCCCGTTTATTTTCAAACAGGTTTCCAAATGTAATGAATGTCATCATGATTTACTTTCAAACGTGCAGAGATGCGGAATGGGGCGTTAATGAGGGTCTTGCACAGACGAATCCATCATGCGATTCCAAACGAGGAATGTGGTTTTTGTCACTGTAATTATGTACTGAAGGAGGATCTACACACCCTACATTCTATGTTAAAGGTGGCCATTTACTCCACAGGAAGTGCAGAATGTTCACCTTGAATAACTGCAATACATGGAACGTTAGCTCAAAAGAATTAGATGTACTGCACTCTACTACTTCACAAACTATTCTTACAAACGGCTCTCTACTTCATGTTAATCGAGGTAAACACCTTATTGTTCAGTGAGGTCTACCGGAAAGTCACTACGCCAATTACGCGCGTCAACCCCGCAGGGAAGACTACCGAAAAACCTCAGTGGGGCCGCCTGGTGATCTTGCACACCTTCTACTAGCTCTGCAGGCTATTACCCGGGATACTTTAGGCAACCCTCCGCCCCATCCGTGTGGCCGAAGCCTGGCCGGAGGTACCCGATTTCCCGCGGATAACGGGAACACACTGCCCCCTCGAGTCCAACCCAATCCGAAAAACTCCCTTTCGGGGAGGGGCTCCAATGTTCGGCCCGAGGTTCCTCTAGTAACGTCAGAGGTACCACGAGTGCTAAGGGTCCGCAGTACTCGCACCACAGCAGCTGAAGGGGACGGAACCCCCTATTACTAATTTTCTTGTAGGTATGAGGGGAATGTGGAAATATAGTAGTAGGTTTTAAGCGATTGTCAAATTGTTTAACAGTACAACTGGTCGCCATGTGATACTCCAGAAATTTCATTATCTTTGATGGCCAAGAAATTTTTGGTAAAAAGACTTTTGTAAAAAGTATTTTCTTTTTTTTTATAAAAAGACTATGAATTTGGAAAATTAAAAAAAGGCATGCCTCGGAAACAGTTCATTTTACAAAAATGTAGTTTACATAAAATTTATGTATTTTAAGATGCTCTCTTGCAAGTTATGGAAAAGTCATTCAGAATGAAAAGAATTTCTAAATTTTCTCAGAAAACTGAGGCTATACTTTTAATTCATCACGAAGATATGTTGAAAATGTGATTTTTTAATCAAAATCCTTAAAGCCACATTCAGAAATTCGAAATATATAAAAATGTTTTATATAAAGAATTTTCTTGAGAATCTCTTGAATAACTTCGAAACGGTGAAACCACAACATTATTGGCAAAATGCTATGCTTTTATATTTATAACATTGAGTTTTAAAGATATTTTTGCAAAAAGGTTTTGTTTAACTCTCATATTTAAAGGTTGGCCGAAGTTATTTAAGATGTTTGACCTTATCCGTTAAGTATACATCATTTTGCAAAATTCCTTTGGAATAAAATGTAGATACTTCAAAGAATTTTCTCAGAAAATTCAAGTTTTATATTTTATTTTTCCACGAAATATTTGAAATATGTGATATTTAAACTAGCTAAGACCAATTTGAGATGAAAATATCGGTATTTTACTGTGTGAAATGCCTTTGAAGTGGGAATTTATTTAAAATTTTTATACATCTTAAAAATATTGAACTCTGCTTGGGATTTTTTATTTTAAGTTGTACTGTGAAGCATAAACGGTGTTCGCCAATTTGAGGCATGATTATTTTCTGCTACGGGATGGCCGCGCCGTGGCTGACACTCGGCTCGGCTCACACCAAGGTGACCCCGGTTTTCATACTAGGTGACTGCTAATTGAGATTTGTGGTAGACAACACGGCGCTGGGACGGGTTTTCTCCGGGATCTCTGGTTTCTCCCGCCTTTTCATTCCACCGGTGCTCCATCTTCATTTCGTGTACAGTATAACACAGCAGAGAAAGTTTCCGGGGCCTGAGAGGCAGGGGGGTTTGAGAAGGTTCCCACAGCCTCCCTGGATAGGTTTATGACACCCCATGCCAGTTCAGTTACAGACAATTCAAAAACATTCTGACGTCTTCTACTTTTGTGAATAAATCGTCTCGGTTTTAGTGTACAAAGTGAACAGGGCGTATGTTTTTTACCGTTTTACTCCTTGTTTAGCATGCGTTCCCTGTCACACACATTCGCTGTCCTTATCCCACTGTGTAAGGGTGGCACTGGGTGGTACATTACTTTCAGGGACTCAATTTGCTTTGTTAGACAGTATCAACGGTGTTACCGCCTGCGGTGCCTCATGTAGTAACATATAATCTCGAGGGTATCTACCAGGGCACATCCTCATAGAGTGAAGAGTGACCCCCCCCCTCTAACGACCAGGGAGATACCGAGCTGTCCCGAAGGGCGCCCGGCGCTTCCGTGGGGCCTTCCATAGGGCAAGACCCAGAGACTAACAAGGTCCCCCCCCTCATCTGGTCCTGTGGACTCAAGACGGGATGGAACTGGATACGCCAACTCCAAAACCGCATGTAGTAACAGCGCCTATTAAACACTACATATTCATTACTGGGGGATTGGGATTTCATTAGGAAGGGATTCAGTACGTAGGCCACCATGCTGAGCTCATTGTTCCTATGCCCCCAAGTGGGAGCATGCCCGGGAAGAAGGATGAGGTGAAGGAGACAGAGGGCGGCCGACCCAAGCAGCCACGACAGTACAGAGGGCAGGTTCCCTACAATTTACGTGGATAGAGACCTCCCCCGACAGGCCAGGACAACGAACACGCTCCCCTGCAGCGGGACGACAACGAGCTCAGGAGCCGAGCCCTAATAGTCCCAGGCAGGCGGTCCGTGCCCCAAAGGTCCCTGGCTGGCGGTCCCGAAATGGTCCCAGCAGAGGCGCTGAGGCCGGCAACGAACCTGCCAGAGGAGGAAGTAGTTTACCTCAGAGAATATCATCCTACCATGCACCGTCGAGACACCCGTCGACACTTCTACCCTGAAAGATACCACCAGATGAGAGATGATATGAAATGATAATAGAGATGAAATTCAATTCAATTCATGCCAGAGAATCTACTCCCATTAGTCTTGGACACCTAGGACCAAGGACCCGGGTCTCCTTCGACCAGGGAGTTACCGAGCTGTCCCGAAAGGGCGCCTGGCGAATCCATGGGACTTTCCATAGGGCAAGACCTAGAGACTAACAGGCCCCCCCCCCCCATCTGGTCCGTTGGACTCAAGTCGGGATGGATGTGGATACGCCACTACGCGCGCCAACACCAAAATCGGAAGGCTACCGATATGACCTCGTTGGGGCCGCCTGGTGATCTAGCACACCTTCTACTAGCTATGCTGGCTAGTACGCGGGAATATTAATGGCTTCCCTCAACCCCGTCCGGAGACGTAACCGATCTCCCAAGGGTATCGGGAACCACTGCCCCCTCGAGTCCAACCCAATCCGAACAACTCCCTATCAGGGATGGGCTCAAATATTCGGCCCGAGGTTCCTCTATTAATGTCAGAGGGACCACGAGTGCTAGGGGTCCGCAGCGCCCGCACCACGGCAGCTGAAGGGGACGGATCCCATCCCCTACGGGGAATGGAGATGAAATGGAGGTACAGGAAATTCGGGGGGGGATGTAATTAACCTACCCAGCATTCGCCTAGTGACCCGGGAAAACGCTCGAAAGGAACCCTGGGCCAGGTATGTCCGCCATGGGAATCGAACCCGGCCCTCCCGAATGCGGGCCACAGTCGTAACCACCTGAGCCATCCCGCGCGGTTTCGTTACTAGGACGTCTTGAAGTTCTTTCCACCTACATCAGCGTTGATATTCTTTTCTCAGGACATGCGTGAGTTTTTACTTTAAATAAATATGTCACCAATAGTTGAGATAAAATATTTAATGAGAACTTCCAATACTTATTATTAAAGAGTTGACGAGCATTTTACTTTGATAATAATTGTAATAACCGAAGATTTTAGCTCAATGTGATTCCAAGCGATATTATCAATTATTGCGTTTGGTTTCCTATAAGTAGTAAACAGAATCGACGCCAATTTGCGCCTACGTCTGCACGATCTAATCACCACCGCTGATGTTGTCTACTTGTGTTCTATTGTGTTAAAACCTAAAGTTACGCTCTACCAACGCTTCTTACTTACACGGATCAGTAACATCACTCTTACCTTCTAATTTTCTCTCAAGTGATCAACATCGCTATTCCTGTATATTTCCCGTGAAAGCCTTTCGCCGAAATCGGAGTCCCTTTCATTTTCTGAATAAACACTTAAGCATCATTAGGTATCGTGAAGCGAGCTGTTTTCCAGGATGGTTTTCCGAGTGAGTTTAGGATGTTAATTACCTACCTAAATACCTGGTATCACACTGAGTCTCTGTATAAGCAAAATCTTATTCACTTAGCTTTGTACCTCAAATTCATAAAATGTTAAGTCAGTGGACACCATCTCAATGCACAGTGTGAACAGTAGGTCGTGCAAGTTTACCCTCCGGAGCCTTCAGAGCAGTGGCGGAATACCGACCTTGCTATTTAAATGCACAATTGACTGAGCAAAAATAACAATCGAATTGTAATATGAAGGATATAATTATTATATAAATTTTTTAATTGTTTCTTTTATTATTATAGAACTATGTACCTTTATTTTAATAAAAAAATGTTCGATATATTGATAGTTTAAACAAAATGAAAATAATCGACAATCTACTAACAATAGAGCAGTATTAAATAACAGCTCGAAGGAAAGCCATAAGTACAACATATTACTCAGAAGTGTAACCTAGTTTTCTAGATATTTGTTGTCTCTTTTGACACACTAGTTTTTCAAAATTAGGTATAAATGTTTGTGCAGCAGCTAGTCTAAGTTGACATTTTAAGTTCTGATCTGACAATTGATTCTGCAGCTTTTTTGTTTAATTTCATTAGCGAAACAAATTGTTCGCATTATGCGTGTGTGTGTGTGTGTGTGTGTGTGTGTGTGTGTGTGTGTGTGTGTGTGTGTGTGTGTGTGTGTGTGTGTGGATCCGAACATACTCCGAAAATGAGCGGCATTTCTATGTAGTCGAGGAAATGTATTTCTTGGAAAAGGTGAATAGAAATCACTCAAACTAATTCTATTTTGGATTTTTTTTTTTAATTTGGCGATTGCATTGCAAATCATAAGTTCAAGTTGCGATTCAGATGGAACATTATCAACTTCTGTAGAGTACGGTTCAGCAAATATTTGTAAAATTGGCTTTAATTGCACCACGTCCTGAAACCTTTTCTGAAATTCTTGGTTTAACTCTTAATATTTGAACATATTCTTACTAGTTCATGACCTGTACAAACTGCTCAACTCTTGAGAGCTTTGGGAAATGTACCAAGTTCTTTGAGGTTAACTGCCTTTCCCATAAGGATAGCTTCATTTTGAATGCTCTGATACTATCACTTTCTATAAAAAAAGAAACACTTTTTCCATGAAGGCATAAATGTAGGAGTAGATGTCCTACGTGTCTCATTACTTTCTCCAACCGACATTATGTTTACGAAAACAAACCGCAAGAGACGAGACAACACTGTTGTGCAATTTCACGTCGTGTCTCACACTGAAGTCGCACGGCACTCGTGGCAGTGCACAGTGCTACGTCATTTGCTCTAGCAAAATCGATACACTTGGTGACCGCTGTGTTAGGTATTTATACGATTCTATTTCTTGGTTTCTTTATCAGTTCCTTATTAAATATTTATCATATTACACTATTATAATTATTTGTTCCATATCAAATTAATCATCTATTGAAGTCACCCGTAATTTCGGATGAACTTGAGTCTCTCTGTACTGCCTTCCTCTCTCTCTCTCTCTCTCTCTCTCTCTCTCTCTCTCTCTCTCTCTCTCTCTCTCTCTCTCTCTCTCTCTCTCTCTCTCACACACACACACACATCCACATACACACAGACCTCTCTCTAAAAATGCTCTATTTTGGACATTTTCGGTGAAATGTCGGTAGCGAATTTTTTGGCTGGAGTGCAATACTTTTACTTACTATAGGTAAGTAGCAGAGAAAGTGAAAATGTGTAAACATTTAATGAAGTGTTACCAAGAAATATATTGTGAATAAACTTTTGCAAGTATAGTGAGCGTGAAAGTTGTGTGAGTGCAACACAATGTTACATAAGCCAATATAACGGTGGTCATCTACTCCAGGGTGGCCCGAAGCCAAAACAATTTGTGGTGGCCTACTTTATGGGACCTGGGGAGAGCATTCCTAAGGGAAGCTGTGTGTGTGTATGTGAGAGGTGATTGTACCTGAGAGATGGAGGTGAATGTCCTCAGAGCCGCTCGGCCGGTTCACCATGTGTTCATTTAGTTGTATTATTAGCTGGTTGCTTTTGTTGCGGCCTCTTCCATTCGCAACATAAATATAGGTTTCAAGTTTTGCCACCCCTTTGATACATTAGCGGTAAGATCATATCTTATGTACTCCCGCTAGCATTGCTTCGGAAAACTAACCCATCTAACATACAAACAAAATTGTCTAAGCAACAATATCTCTGAACACAACTTTTTACTTTCTGTACCAACATCTTTGATGTCGAGTTTTAGGATCCCTCCATTTCCTCTCTACCTGCCAAGCGTTTTTACTTCGTCTACTAAAAAATAAAATAAAAACTGCATATCTAATATCTCAGTTTCTGGAATCTATCCTATCTATTATGCCAATTTTACTTTATCTTTATTCAATTTTCAAATCAAATTTCATAAAACAGTTTACAGATACAGTCTACTTACTATCTTAATTGACTGAGCCTACAGGTTACTGGACACCAGTGACCTTACAAATCTACTCATCTAATCTATCTACGAGGGCTGTTCAATAAAGAATGATCATAATTCTTTTACGGTCATAATTTCTCGCAATTAAATTCAATCTTATTATATTCTCTTAGCTTAATGTGAAACAAACACGCCGTAGTAGTTTCATTGTTGGTACTCCTGGTTCCCGCCTGTGAGAACCAGGCAAAATCAGACATGTTCAGCATCGCCTACCGCTGCAATGGAGGTAACATGCAGTTAAACTTGTTAGAGGAAGATCCGGAGTTTCTATCAAAAGTAATCACTGCTGAAGAAACTCGGCTACATCATTTTGATCCTGAGAGCAAACAGCAAAGCTCAGTGTGGAAATCTCCTTCATCACCAACCCCCAAAAAGTAAAAGTGGTTGCTACTGCTGGGAAAGTTATGGTCATCTCATTCTTAGATAATCATGGAATGGTTTATCAGCATGTTGTACCTGCACACACACCAGTAACTGGACAATACTACAGGGATGTCCTGAAAACATTGCAAGTCCGTATCAGGCGCAAAAGACTACATTTCCAGGAAGCAGGCAGGATGCTGCACCACAATAATGCGCGACCGCTTATTGCCAATGTTGTTGCTGAATATATTGCAAAAATCAACGTGAAGTGCATCCCTCACCCTCCCTATAGTCTGGATTAAGCCCCATGTGACTTCTTTTCTATTCCCTAACTTGAAGAAACGCCTTCGGGGGAGGCATTATCCATCATCAGAAGCAGTGATGAAAGCTGCGGAGGCGATTTTGAAGGATCTCTCAAAAATGGTTTCCAGCATGTCTTTGAAGACTGGCAGAAACGCTGGGACAAGTGAATCTCATCCAGGGGAGAGTATTTTGTGAAAGGACTATCAAGATTATTAGGATGAGTAAAGGTACGTTGTCGAAAAAAAAAAAATCTGATCATTCTTTATTGAAGAGCCCTCGTAAAAACAGTCTTTCTTCTATTTTACTTCTACTCCAACAATGTAATTCAAATTTACATTTCTAATACAGATTTAATTACTATTACAAACTGCGAAAGACTGTTTCCTACAATTTTAAATTTCCTCTTCTGCAACTGGTATCCAAAGCTTCCTCCAATTGGTATCCATCTTAAATTAGCTGGCATCTACTAGATGCAGCTAGTTCGTCAGTTCCAGATATCCGGGTTATCATATCTCCTCTTTTATATAATCATTTGTATCTGTCCGCTCTAATTCTCTTCATATACCTCTTCTGGTTTTCCTGGGATTCTCTGGTCTTGCTCTCCTTCTTTCGGTGGTTTCTGCTCTTCTTTCCGATACCCATAACTGGCGACTTCTATTCATCGGTCGTGTGTCTTAAATTAGGACATCTCAAGTCTAGTAATCTGTCTCTTTAGTTTCTCTAGGTCCTATTTCCTTCCGACGATCTCTTAAATAATATTCCTTTCTTGTAGTTTGCAATATTCCTGTATTTATATTTTGAACTCTTTTGTCGCAGGTCATATATTCCCCTAACGCTTTAGCGGATATTATCTGAGACATATTTTCTAATTTTGTATAGTTTTCTGGTTCCCTTAAGACGCTCCTAAGCATTTTTCTGTTCTTCGTCTTCCACTAGTTCGCTTTATTTTTGCACTAAAAACAACATGTTCTACTGTATACACAAAATTCTACACAAAAATTCTATGTCGATGTTTCACCAAAAGCACATTTGTCACAGACCCGCCAAACCAAAAAAGTATTTTCTGAAAAGAAAAAGAAAGATCTATTATATGGTGTGTTTAAACAGCAAACTCCAAACAAAAATATACTTAATACCGGACTGAACGTAAACAAAACATTTTGCATTACCGGAGCTAGGTGCCGAAGCGGTAACATGTACGACTTGTGTTCCTGAAGTTCCAGGTTCTATCCCCGACGACCGCCTATAGTAAACCATAGACTTTGCGTGGTTTTCTGGATCGGCTGTGGACTCTGGAGTAGTTCTTCTTCTAGACGACTATACAGTCTATCTGCTGACCAATCAAGTGTAGAATATGAAGGGCCAGGTGACGATGTGCGGGATTGATGGATATACCTTTTTATTTATTTAACGTCCTCCAACATTAAGTTATATTGGACAGATATGGATAAAATGATATTCAAATGAGTCCAGCGGATCTGAACCTTCTAGAGGTTTCTTCTCTGGCGTTGGTAGCAAGTTCCTAGACAGGACCCGCTACGAGTTAGTGCCAGCGGGATTTAGGGACTTCTGGATAAGCTCAGAGGTTTCAGATGCGTTCCAGTGTGACCCCCCACTCAATTACATCCATTGTTCATCCGGATCTGGTCGCCCTTTAGATGTATCCCTTCTTCCCTACCTCCCAAGTATCATGATAATTGAGTTTTCGTAGGTTGCTTTGTTTGGTTGAACTTTTACGTTTAGCCTTGTTTAGTCTCAGGAACAAACCACGTCATTATCGAATGAAAATGTCAAGTGGCATCACACAGAATTTAAACGAAAGCTACAACCTTCTTCAATTTTAGTATTATAATTATTTTATAATTAATTTTAATCAAACATTTTGAACCTTTTTTTATTTAACATATCCCTTCTAAAGATTTTCCCTCCTCTGTAGCGTAGGTGGTAGCGCGTTTGCTATACATCTAAGAAGTCGCGAGCTCGAATTTCGGTTGGCATGAGTTTACTGGATAACGTTTTCTTTTCCGGAGTTTTCTGTTATCCTGAAGGATTGCAACTTTTAAGTTCTATGGATCCTGGACTCATTTGAGTATCAGTTCATCTACTGATTAGAAGCAAATCGTTGATTATTAGTAAATCTTAAAATTAACATATAATCGCTTTTATTAGACGTTTGGTGTACGTAATGATGTGCTTTTGTTTATTACCGTAAATCGTGGAGTAGTTAATGACAACATGATTTGATACTATGACACGACATGAAACTTTTCAAAATTATCTCCCAACCATATATCCAAGAGCTTTAGAATTGAGAATAAAAATGAGTAAATTCTGGAGGCGTATAAGTCCTCATCGTTTCCATGGCCGGTTTACAATGGTGTCATGAAACGCGTCTCTGTAGCTCGTCCTGCTGAACCCTCTCGTAATTGAGTCTCAATCACTAAACGTGCACTGATAACCGAGCGGTTTAGACAAGTATGTAGGAGCTAGACCTACAAAGGTTCAAATCCTAGACATCATTTTGAGATTTTTATTGTAGAAATACGAAATGTGTATTAGGCACATTATAACGGAACTTCCAGTTTCTAAGGTTTACTTGATTTTATGGCATTTATGCTCATACATGAATTATTTTATTAGAATATGAATTTATATAATAGAATTTATATGAAATAAAAATGGAAATTAGCTTAGTATTGGGTGTGTAAACCCTCTGCTCTATTGCTGCTCTCATTCTGTGGGGCATGGAACCAAATGCCACGCAGTGAAATTTTCGAAAAGACACTTCGCATTATATACCAGCACCATAACAGATGAACTAGCCCGAGTGTTTACACAACCAATATTAAGGCAATTTTCTAATATCATTGCATTTATTTTAAAAAAAGAACAAGAATATTTTATTTGCATTTGATAAATTAATGTGTTTAATACATTAGTATCCCCTGCAAGAAAAACATAAGGCATTGTTGCTAAAGTAACAATAATAAAAAGAAACATGTTATCTAGGATTCCAACTCATGCTGGGCCACTTACGAGATGCATGCGTTTTCCGGCTCGGCTACCATGCACACGGCCAAGCCGCAAAGCATCTCCTTATCTATCGCATAACTTTGAAATGAAGCCAGAGCGATATCAAAGCGTATATTGGAAAACTTAATTGTTCTTTTACACTAGCCGTTGTAGGCCAAAGCATGGAAAGGTAGAGTCAAGCTGAAAACTTCAGTGCTATGAATGGGCATCAAATCATTGTACTTTTCAGTCTGACTCTACCTTTCCAAAGTGTATATTGTGAACGCACAATTTAGGAATAGCCAGTGGAGTAGTCCTCTTCATTGGAAGCAATTTTCTGTAGCTTAACAAAAAGTAGACATCTTTAAAACGTACAATTTATTCCAAATACATTTCTCTGTGATACATTATATATCCGTTATTATGGGTTTGAAGTTTTGAGCCCTTTGTGGTTTTTATAAAGTGGTTCGCTATTCAGCTGTTTCTACCGATATTTATAGAGACAGTATGCAATACCAAGACCCGCATATACTCATTTGATTTTAAACATCTGATATAGGTTTCATTTCCTCTGCTCCTAAGTCGTTGTATCTGCAATGAAACGTGCAGAGGCTTATTTCGAATAGTAATAAGTAGACAGCAAAATAAGATTCCGTAAAAATAGACAATAGAAGCTATATAAAATAAACACTAGCGGGGAGAGAAAGCCTAGTGGGTGTAGCACACATATACACTTTTTAACTGGAGAAGGGACAAAGGAGCACGTGAAACTATGAAGACTTCCGTATTGATTGTTACATGGAAAACATTTCGTCATTTTTTTTCTCAAATAACGGCTAATGATTTAAATGCCGTATGTTTAATCCATTGGCATGAGACATAAATTGTCTATCTTCAGCCTGCTCTGAATATGCGAGGAGTAAATGTACGTTTCATTAGAATATGTAATTTGTGCCAAGTAATGATTTCCGCAGCTAAGGCAGTATGCTTTGACTCCTGCCTACGGTAAGCGGCCCGGGTTCGATCCCACCCAGGGGGTGAGGATTTTAAGTCTCGGGTAAAGGACCGGTGCCCAATCAGCATCGTGAGGAAAGTAAGGAGCTTACACTAGGTAAGCGACCCTGGTCACGAAAACCAACGTTCCAGCTGGGATGTCGAGATGCTGACCACATCTCCTCCCCGTATCGGTTGGATGATCGCCCACCTCTACCTTGCGTAAATGGGCGTGAGGCCGGTAGTCGGGTTGGTAGGCCTTTACCCTCTAATAGGGCTGTCTCGTCAGGGTTTATTATTTTATTAATGGTTTCTGCAACTTAGGTGTTTTCATATTGCAAGTTTAGACATTTCCTACGTGACATCTAATGAACATGCTGAATTTTAATCACTGCCACTTTTTCTATCCAAGACAGTTTTACAATTTTCTTTTTAATTTCTCTCTTCCTCACCAATGCTAGTGTTAGGAGTCGCTCGGGGTCCTTCAGGGAGAGGGAGCCGAAGCATTTAACCTGAGATACCAGGGGTGAGGGGTTCGTCCAACACCTGGGATGATGAGATGAATCATGGAGCAATTGGTGGAAACCGGAAACTCACCCCAGCGAAGGAAACTCACCGCAGCGCCATGTTGTCCACCACCAGTCCCACTTTGCAGTCGCCTGGGTCGCCCTGGCCGCCTACGGTTCCTACTTATACACATTTATTTTATTCTTCAATTTATTTGTAGCCTTTATCCTCTAAGGTCATATCAACGGCTTATTGCTCAACAGCAATCCTATTTACTCGTTTGTTTTTGTTATATTAAATTCACAACACAGTACTCTAGAGAGGATTGGGTAATAATCTTTGCTTATTGAATGGTTTAGGCTCCGATACTTGAAAAATGTTTAAATATGTGGTTTAAGAATCGATATGGACATGTTAAAATGAATAAGAAAGTAAATTATTAAAATTCAGTAGGTCATGAGATGACGCAACATGTAAGTGATATAATATGAATGTTTTATCATTGGTAATTTTAAAAAAGAGATTGCATAATGTGTGACGTGAACGCGTAAAAATTAAGTTTGATTGGTAGTGATAGCAACGAGAGGATGAAATATCAATAATAAAAATCCAGAGCTAGGAAAGAAAGCGTCTTTTGATGGAAGGACGTTATGGTGAACAGATGTAAATTCAGTGCCGCGACGAAACCTTGTAAAAATAATAATATTGGTTTTCTGCTAATTGTAATCATGGTATACAGTATTATTGTCAAGTTTTATACGACAAATTATATAAATAATAAAATTAAATTGAGAATCTTGATATTTTTAAATAAAAGAAATTTGAATGAATAGAGCCAGACTGCCATATTCGGGATTTTAACCACATTAAATACATTACATATAAAAATTACGTGAACAAATTAGTTTATTAAAATGAACATGGTTTTAGCACTGTTTTTAAATATTCAATTTTGTACTTGAATGTCCTTTGAGCTGCCTCAAAATTAGGGACCGTTGCCTATAGTGTACTGCGGTTCTTCCACCTCACCTGTTACTTCTGGGAATGTTAAGTAAAAATCAGTATTGAATCGAGGTGTTGCTTATTCCCTGGCGAGAGACACACAAGGAGTGGCGAGTCATCGCGATGGAGGGAGCTGTTTAGCGGCACTCCTGGAAGAGACGAGAGGAGGTTTGCAGTCGCACTGAGTCAAGTGATAGTGATTAAGTGTTAGAATCTGAGATGCAATATAGCTTAATTAGTTAGTGAAAAAAAGTAAAACGTAATAACTGATTTAGTGTTGGGAAAAAGTGATTTAATGAAGTGATAAGCTTAAAATTTTTTAGATGTTCGAAAGGAAGTGCTTTGAAGAAATAATGTTCTGTTAATTATTAAATAAAAACAGCTAGTACTACTTTGAAATATAATCATTTGTTTAAAATTGATGTTATATCTTTAGTTTTCTAAACATTTTGGGTTAGTATAACTTGACTTTTATATTACACATTTATTGTAGATTTTGTATTGGTAACCATACATTGGTACATACCTGTAGTACACCGGCAGCAATTTAAAGTTTTGTACCATATAGTTTTGCTTTTTGTTTTAATAAATGGTTACCGGTCATAGATTACTGGATACTAGTAAATTTTGGTTTTTTATTTTATTGTAATAATTTGTAAATTTAAATTAAAAACTGTTAAAATATAAAAATTTAGCTTTTATGTACCTATAAACAATAAATTTAATAATAATAATAATAATAATAATAATAATAATAATAATAATAATAATAATAATAATAATAATAATAATAATAATAATAATAATAATAATAATAATAATAATAATAATAATAATAATAATAATAATAATAATAATAATAATAATAATAATAATAATAATAATAATAATAATAATAATAATAATAATAATAATAATAATAATAATAATAATAATAATAATAATAATAATAATAATAATGATAATGATAATGATAATGATAATGATAATGATAATGATAATGATAATGATAATGATAATGATAATGATAATGATAATGATAATGATAATGATAATGATAATGATAATGATAATGATAATGATAATGATAATGATAATGATAATGATAATGATAATGATAATGATAATGATAATGATAATGATAATGATAATGATAATGATAATGATAATGATAATGATAATGATAATGATAATGATAATGATAATGATAATGATAATGATAATGATAATGATAATGATAATGATAATGATAATGATAATGATAATGATAATGATAATGATAATAATAATAATAATGATAATAATAATAATAATAATAATAATAATAATAATAATAATAATAATAATAATAATAATAATAATAATAATAATAGATACTAGTTTAATTTTATATATGTGTTGTTAATAGTTGGTAGTATTGGTTATGTATGACATTTTTGGTGTAATTTATAAATATTATATAAAATTGTAATTACATATATATATGCATAAATTTACCTGTAAATTATGTTGTATGTATGAATATAGTGTAAATAAAGGCTAAAAATCTGGAACATTACCCTGGTTTAAGAAATTAGGTGTCAGGCTTATTGCACAGATTTTTATTCTTATTCCCTGGTGATTTCGTACTGTTCAACTTCGGATATTAGGTATTTAACCTAAAGGAATGGCTCAAGTGGCAGAGTCTGTGGTCCGCTCTTGAGAGGCGTGGGTTTCATTCCTGTGACCGACATTACCCACCCATGGGGGTTTCTTTTTCGCTTCAAGAATTCCCCCAGGTCACTGGCAGAATGCTGGAATCCCTCGATTTCACCTATCGTCCTGGTTACCTGTTTCGGTGACATTCGAGAGTTTCGACGTGTATGGCAGGGAATTTGCTTTCTGTATATTCTCGAAGTCTGCATGAAGTGCCTCTACGTGCTCCCGGGGATATGGAAGCCTGGTGAACTGATTGTACGACCCGCCACTGAGGACTTTCAATATACAACTTTTAGGGACCTAGCCCTCTGCTGTCATTTCTCCTCATGTCCGACAACCTTTAGTATACTCTTGCTTCATCCCTCCCTCCCGGGGAGAACTTCAACAGGAGCATAGAGAGAAAGGAAGTGCTGAGTTCGCTCTCCAAACACATACTCTAACTCTCTTTTTGTGTGCAGTCTTTCAGTTAGCGAACTGTTAAGAGACTGAAGAGCACAGCACCGCTACTTCAAAAGAATCTACATAATTCTATGGTGATCAATTAAGGTGGAGACCAGGCAGTACCCCCAAAACGAGACACTTGAGTGACTGTCACACATTCTCCTGTAGTGTGAGCGGTAGCTTCAACTTGATCAAACTCATATCAACATATCCAGTTGATGTTATCGCCTGCCGAGTGGAATTCTTTGAAAATGAATCGCCACATGGATTAACTGTACAGCACTATTATTCTGTATAGGGTTTTATATGCTTTGATTCTGTGGTGCCAGTATTCGCAGTTCTGTCTCTACTTGCTGTACGGCGTAGAGAAGGAACTACAATCCATCTAAAAATATAGTATTTAGTATTTAAAGTTCGATATCACTATTTTTCTCTTTTTCTCTTTTTACAATATGTATATCCGCAAAATGGCTACAACGACTTTGATTAAAACACTGTATGTTAAGATATTTAATGACAAATAAGATGGACATATATCTTCAATTTTATGTCACCTACCTGTGAGTAAAGCAGGACAAAGGCCTAATTTTTAAAGAACACATCAGACATCTGTCATACCCAAACACTGGGCTCATCGCCTAAGTATATCCCATGCTCAGGTCAGGAAACTCTATTCCTCTAAAGCTATCTTTTTCATAGCTCTAGTAATTCCCATCTGAGGGGCATAGCCGCTATTAAGACAGCAACAAAAGCTGGGCTCCTAGGCAATCCTTACAAACATATTTATTTATTAATAAGGCTCCAGGGTTTAGCTAACAACCATCAAGCTATTTGTGCACAAGACCTAGATTGCCTGATCAGTTAGTGCTTGTGCTGCTGAGAGTAGTTCTTGTCAATACGCTGCAAGTAGAAATACCATGCAAAAACAATCACAATAGATATACTGTTGGCAAATTATGATAGTGACTTACTTTCTTATGATGGCCGGAATATTAATTTAAGTGATGTTAGACGCAAACATCTCATTCTGGAAGCTCGAAAATAGCTATTTAAAGCAGTTTCTATGAACATGTGAGTTATTCCATTCTTTGTATCTCTTGAGATGAAAATATTATGTGCTAGAGAAAATGTTAACTTACATAAAGGAAGCATCTTTGCTTAAATTTGCCTGAATTACATTACGCCATATACAAATAAGCATTTCCCGATCATGTTTGTATGAATGTAGATATCATTTTTGTTTAATATATAATAACCCATGGCGCGACAGCCCTTAGAGGGCCAAGGCCTACCAACCCGACTGCCGGTCTCACGCCCACTTACGCACGGCAGAGGTGGACGATCATCCAACTGATACGGGGAGGAGATGTGGTCAGCATCTCGGCATCCTCCAGCCGGAATGTTGGTTTCCGTGACCAGGACCGCTTACCTAGCGTAAGCTCCTCACTTTCCTCACGATGCTGAGTGGGCACCGGTCCTATATCCGGGACCTAAAATCCCCACCACACGGGTGGGATCGAACCCGGGCATCATTTTTGTTTGCAGACTTAAAAGTACCTATAGAAATCGCAGGGGTTAAGTCGGGGGACCGGGGAAGCCACAAATCTGAGGTAATAATTCTCTCCTGAAACACATTTTCGACTACTCTTATCGGAATATTGGTCATATGAAATGCTGGGGGCTCCTGTTGGGGGGGGGGGGGGAGAAAAAACAGAAGACAAAATCATGCTCCCACTATGATAATTCTAACAAAGATGGTACGAAATTGTATTCACTTATTTACGGGCGTCAACCGTTGACTGTAAACCTTTTACCCTATTATTCTTTTTCCGCTAATGGTGTACTATAAACCAATTTTTTAAAAGGTACTTCATGAACAATATTAGGGTTCTCAGAGTCCTAATACTGATTATTTTTTGTACACAGATATCGCTGAAGTGGGAATCAACCCTCATCTATGAAAAATATCTCTAGGGTAACTTAAAATGTGCAAGACAAACCCATACACACTGGAAGAATTAAAACAAATTATCCGCAAGGAAATTGTCAGCATTTCTGAACGTGAACTACGGCGAGTGATGGATAGTTTCCTAAAGAGGTGTCAAACATGCATGGACAATGACGGTGACTAGTTTCAATGGAAGTTTCAATGTTCTTTCATCATCATCTCCCATAGGGTAGGGGATCCGTCCCCTTCAGCTGCATTGGTGCGGGCGCTGCGGATCGTTAGCACTCGTGGTACCTCTGACGTTACCAGAGGAACCTTGGGCCGAACTGCCGAGCCCCTCCCGTAGGGGAGTTGTTCGGATTGGGTTGGACTCGAGGGGGAAGTATGTTCCCGACACCCGTGGGAGATCGGGTACCTCCGGCCAGGCTTCGGCCGCTCGGAAGGGGTAGAGGGTTGCCTAGCAGCTGTGCTAGATCACTAGGCAGCTACACCGAGGTCAAATCGGTAGTCTTCCCTGCGGGGTTGACGAGCGTGAGTGGCGTATCCACTTCCATCCCGTCTTGTTGATGATGGGGGAGCTTTTTAAATGATTCAGGTATTGCCCTATGGAAAGACTCCCCGGAGCATCCTCCTCCAGGGATCCAGAGGCCAGGGCCTTCGGACTTTCGGGTGGGCCTCGCATAGTATGTCATCATCATCATCATCATCATCTTGTTCTTCTTTTTATTCTTCTTGCTCTTCTTTCAAGATTTAGGCATTACTGCCTGTTGCAGTCTACATGATTTATTTTACTGGTTCCACCGTTTTCTTGGTCTTCTCATGCTTCTCTTTCCTACTGGTCTATAGTTAATAAAATAGAGAGGTAATCTTTCTTTCTCCATGTTTTGTACATGGGTTACCCATTTTCTTCTATATTCTTGTACTCTGTCATTCAGTTCGAATATCTCTAGCTCTCCGCGTATCTTCATTTCGTCTGTGGTAGATTTTTCTATATCTCGCAATGCTTCTTAGAAATTATTATTCTTTCATAAAACTGGCAAGTAAAGCCTTTAAAAGTAGTTTCGGATGGCCCCGTAGCTCAGGCGGTAGAGTACCTGCCTGCCGTGCTAGGGTTCCCGGGTTCGCCGATATGACCATCGTAGTTAAAGGAATAAATGGAACAAATAAAAAAAGGAGTTTTAAAAGTGTGTATGGTTATATTCCTGACTTTCTACAATTACGGCAGTCGGGGACGAAAGCCGCGGACGCAGACGGGCAAACGGTTCGGAGGGTTTTGACACTGCCGTTATTACCACGATTGAAAGTGGCTCTATCGTCTTCTTTATGTTGACAAAGTACTGGTGGTGTATAAACACACCACTACTAACCTGCTGTTTTTTTCTGCCAAACCTCGAGATTTTAGTTGTTAAAATTAACGGAAGCTACTCCAGAACAATCATAACGTTGCACACTACAGTTCACAAGGGCCGTTGGACTTTGACGAGCACCCGTAACCTTGCTACCTCGTGACAATCTCTCAATCTCGTCAATCACCTATAACCTACCCTGGCCAAAAAATACACTCGACTGGAACACATAAATCTGTGAGGCTTGAGTAGGGGTGCTTGGGACGAATGCAAAAATAGTTAGATTAAAATGTTCAGTTACTATTGCAGAATATTAGAACGCAGGACCCGTAAGAGCCGCACGTTTTAACTCCCCAGTGGCGTCTGTCCTGGATTTATATCATTCCAGTAACTACAGAATAACATAGCAGAACATTTAGACCGAAATTTCTGGATGCTACTGCTTTTATTTAACCTTGCTCTTCTTATTTCTATTTGAAATAAGCAATTTAGCAATTATTCAGAAACTGAAGACATGGATACTGAAGAATACGCCTATTTTTTGTTGCTCCCTTGCCCAAATGGGTTACCAATTAGATTTATGGCCTCTCCTTTGTAGGATTTTCTCTTCGTACTGCCTGAAGCAGGAAGGGAGGTTAGGATAGAATGAAAAAAAAAAAAAAAAAAAACAAACAAACAGAGAGCTTAAGAGAAAAGAATCTTTAGTGTAAATGAAGCTGCCTGAATAAATTTGTTTTTATAGATTAGTAACTCCAGCACCTCATCCCCCAATTTGACATATTGTTTATACACTCTCAAGAGGAATGGGTGAGATGAAGAAACCCCAGGAATAGATAACGTAAGCGGCAGAGACGTGCAGAGTTCCCTAATGGTTACCTACTTCACCTCTCGGCTGGAGGCTCGCGGCTACCTGCCGAAGACGCAGGAGGATGGGTCAGAGTCTCCCCTCCAGCGGGAGCCCTCGACTCGGCAGTGTAGGCTCAAATGGCCACTATCTGATGGAGCCGAGAAAAGGTTCCAACACACAAGCCTCTGGGCCATCTACCACTCAAACAGCCCGAGAAGCACCGTTTAACATGAACGAGGGAGGCGAAATGTAGGAAATGGACTCTAGAGTCGCTACCAATCCAGTATTCGCCTCGCTCGCTTTCTGTGGATTAGTGCTCATCTACTAGCGTTCGGATCCCTAGTCGCTGTTTCCAACCAGAATGGGGGCTATGAACCCTACAGTCCTTAAACAAGGTTCCCTCAGAAGGGAAGTGAAGTAATTGCGCGCATGTGTTCTCACGCTTCAAACTTCATACATTGAGACAAGATGCCTCGAGCAAAACTGCAGTCATTTCCACGTCTAACAACTGTCCACTTCGCGTTAGTGCCACTAGCTGGCGTTGAGCTTCATCAGAGCACGTCTGTTAGAATATAGCAGCTACTACTAGACAAATAACTACAGCTAAGCTGGCTAATATCCCAGTTGTTTAGCGATATAGCGTACATGCATGCGGAAAGATAAGACATATTTGATCGCTCTGCACTGATGTTCTGAAAGGTTCCGAAGTCAAGGATTAAAAGCCACACATGTCTATGAGCGGGTCAATCGCCCCTGACAATAACCATATGGCAGAAAACGAAAGCTGAAACCGGATGATGGATCACTATACGACGCTCTTCCTGTGCGGCTGAAATTACCATCATTGTAACGTATTTTCCGCCACAATACGCTGCTCGCGTGACGTCACGGAGGCCACTGACACCAACAGACGTGACGTCACCACGGCCAACTGATTCCTCGCGATTTGTGATTTTGCCAGCCTTCCAGCGAGTGCGTGTAGTGCCGGGCTACTCAAGGGCAGCCCTACACGGCGTACGTTACTCATACTGCTCTAACCTTCACACTGGTTCTCTCCTGCTTTAAGAAATCGAGGTAAAACTTTGTTGTGTAAAACAAAACAGAGCGCACATTTCGGGGAGTCCTGTCCCTCCCACAAACTTTTTTCTTTCGTAACAGAAAACGAAAACGGAACCTCCAGAATACGAGAGTTACATGTTACCTCTGAGCCTGTACTAATTAGAGAAAGTAATGCATTTGATCCAAAAATTTCTTACCAAGAATTCACACGAAACACAGGTTTTGAGCCTTTTTAAATTAATAAAATAAATAGATAAATTAGTGCAGCTTTAGAAAATAAACTTTTTCTTGCTATGTGTACACTTCTAAGTAGTTTAAGCACCAAACTTGGCACTTAAAATTAATCTACCCACCTCAACCAATATTTACATAGACAAATTTTATTTATTTAGTTAGTTAGTTACTAACACTCCCCACATGGCAACCTTGGCCTTCGGGGTAACCTCACCCCACCAAGTGATGACCGGACCCATTTCTCAGGTGGAGGCACCCAGAGGGCGGTGTCCATTACCTCCGATGATAGGGTGATAGTGAAGATGGCAGTGAGGTGAGAGGACCTACAGTTTTTACCGTGGACTCCGAACCACGTTGGGCATAGGGGATACTTCACATGTGCTAGACAGAGGTGAAGGCGTGGATAGGGCCGACTTAAAATCGCCAACCCCAGAGCCGGGAATCGAACTCGGGACCCTTAGAACGGGAGCCGCGAACGAAACCACCGCGCTACCCCGGCGCCCATATTTTATTTATTTTGATTATACAAAAATAGCTCTAATTTTGGTTAAAATTCTGTAACCTCAGGTATCTGTACGACAAATAATAGCAACATATAGAATGTTCTGGAGTAGTATAGAAAGTCTGCTGGAAATAAATGTGGAATGTGTAATATGACAAACTATTTTTAGGGTGTAACTATTTCCAAGACATTTTTTATTATTAGTTTCGACTTTCGAACTCATATTTTTTCGCATTTCATTTTTTCTCGAGGTCATACACAGAGAGCGGAATTTCAAAACAATCGCATTGCTACCCAGTTCTAAAACTCTCGACTACTGTTTAAACTAGGGATGGTTCCATACTATTTTTTCTGGATACTCGATACCCTTGCACGATATTTTCCACGGTAATGATACTTCGATACTCGAAACCGTCAACTAGAAAGTTTCAATAGAAAATAGAATGTCGGTAGAACTGTGTAATGCCAATGAAATTAATTAGGTGCACATATTTAATGATACAGTATTTAAAACCATCAATGTACTTATTTTTAAACTCTGCATTACACATTTAAAAGCAAAATACGTTTTTGAAACAGTCAACTTTTATAACCTTTTGTTTAAAAATACTAGCATTCTCACTCTGTGGGAGTGAAGTCTACTTCCTTTTCAGTCACATATGAGACTTGCCGTGCTGAATAGTTTTTTCGGAGAAAACTGCTGTAGGTGGAAATAAAGTGGCTAATTCTTTCTTCAGTTTTGGAAATTTTTAATTTACTTTTCAGTAAATTAGTGACAAATCGTCGTTAAGATATACAGTGATTTATTCTTAAAGAATGCTAACTGGTGTGGAAACGTAGAGTCGGACTGAAAAATTCAATGCCATAGCTGGGATTTGAACCACGGATCTTCTGGTCTCCGTCCAGCCGCTCTAACCATTAAGCTACTATGGCCAACATGCCGATGTGATGGCCGCGTCGTGGCTCAGTGGTTAGACCGCTTGGCTCTCACCAAGGCGGCCCGGGTTCGATCCCAGGCGACCGCAAAGTGAGATTTGTGGTGGACAACACGGCGCTGGGGCGGGTTTTCTCCGGGATCTCCGGTTTCCCTCGCCATCTCATTCCACCGGTGCTCCATCTTCATCTCATGTATCATCAGTGTCATCGCCTGCGGTGCCGTATGTAGTAAAAGCGGGCGTTAAACACTACACATTATTATCATGCCGATATGACATTAAATTCTCCAACTGACTCGTATTTTCCCGGTAAACCACTATGAGTTCTCATAAACACATGAGACAACTACCTTAATGGCGACTTACTACATGTAAGTACCTTAAGGCCCGGGCTTTATAGTTAACCACTATTAGGTCAATTAATGGAAATTAACTGTTTTTTCAGCTGGACGGAGACCAGAAGATCCGTGGTTCAAATCCCGGCTATGACATTGAATTTTTCAGTCTGACTCTACGATTCCGCAATTTAGCCTACACACGGCCAGTGTGAAAAAAAAACAAAAAACATTAATTTCCATGCTAACTGGTGGCAAATTTGACACACGATTATTTTCTTACATAATGTTACTGTAAAGGTACCACATTTCTGGCAATTTCTCGGGCTTTGCAATGTTCTACTTGCAGCAATAATGTTTTGTGACTTTAAAATAAAATAAAAATTGCAGGGTCACCACCGAAGTATCGAAAAAGTATCGAGCGAATTTTATTAAGCATCGTTCGATGTCGATACCATGCAAGTATCGTGAATATCGAAGTATCGCAAGTATCGAGGACACATCGCAGATTTAAACCTAATATACTTCGCACTTACCTATACGTAAAAGGGTTTAACAAGTAATAGATGGTGCTATAGTAAGTAAGAGTTGGCCTCTAAAATAAACCAATCAGAATACTTTATTTCTATGCACACCAAGGTTTTTTTTTATTTTTTTATTATTTTTTTTTATTTACATCCTCCAACGTTAAGTAATATCGGACGATGAATGGAATGGGTGAAATGATGCTCAAATGAGCCCGGAGTCCATGGAGCTTAGAGTTATCCAACATTCGTCTTTCAGGATAAGGGAAAACCCCGGAAAAAACCTTATCCAAGTAACTCAACCTGAACGAGATTCGAACTCGGGACATCTTGAGCGTGAGGCAGACATGCTACCACCACGCTACCGAGGCGGGCGCACACCAAGGTGTATGGGTACTGTGTTCTACCACAATAGCTTGGAGGGGCAAAAACAGCACCCTCCTCTCCACCATCAACCTAAAAGAAAAAGGTCACCCTACAAAACACATCCAAAATTTTTGTACCTGCAGTAAAACTCCATTGAGGGTGTGCACGCAGCAAAATCATTCTGGCTTACTAAAACCTGTCAGCAGTGATGGACGGACGGACGGACGGACGGACGGACTAGTAAGTATACAATATAACCTCGAAAACAATGGTCTGAGAGAAATTTGGAGAATGGGGGTAAACAATATAAAGGATTTTTGAAAAATATTTGAAGACATAGAAGTACAAACACTGTTGGCTGTTGGAAAAATGTCGCTAGAATCAAACATTAAAATAAAAAAGATACATCGGAAAGACAAGTATATATTGAACAACTAAATAAATAACAAGAAAGGGTGATATCGGCTGTGTGGAGACAGAAAGCGATGAGAGAAGGATTTTCCACAAAAAACAGTGTCAAATATTCGGGAGAAAATATGATACAGAGCACACAATGTTTGAATGTGAAGGGACTGACTTAAGGAAAAAGAATGTATAAATGAAAAAAATGGCTCAAAATGGATAGAAATTGAAAATTCTTAGTAAAGACTATATGAGAACTGCAGAATTTTCCTATAAGTTAAAAAGAACTGAAATTAGTAATTAAAAAGAGAAGTAAACAAGGCGTAATTTTAAGAGAAATTTATGAGTAGTTAGTAGAAGTTGTATAATTAGTACGGTGAGTTAAGTTCAGCCTGGGTGAACACTTAATCATGTTCCTTGTATTTTTAATTTGTATGAACCTTGCAAGAGAACTATTACGTACGGGAGGGACTGTTTACTCCTGATGGGTAGCGGTCTATACATGGAATATGTAAGAAGCGCCGTACCCCTACCAAAGTTGACGAGGGATATCCAGCAGCTACTTGCAAGTGGTCGCATGAGGCAGTTTCCAGGCTTCTGTTTTGTTCGTTGCGATTCTACTCCGCAGCACACTTTTGGTGCACATGTTTTATATACAGCAAATTTTCAGGTGCATAGCGGTGTAAGAACAGGATAGTTCCCTTGTTAGCTAAAACAAATAAATAAGTAAATAAACTGTAAATACGAGAGGGTATCGTAAAGTTTTAATTATTACCCTTACAAATGTAATAGAGAGTTTGTGCTTATATGTGCTTGTTAGTTCTTCTCTACGTAGTCATCATCCAGATATATACATTTTTCCTAACGTTTCTTGAACTTCCGAATACCTTCATTGTAGAAGTCTGCAGAATTCGCTTTAAACCACTCTTCCACTTCATTAATGACGTCATTTGTGTTGTCAAATCGGCAACCACGCAACAGATTCTTCATTTCCGGGAACAAGAAAAGGTCACTTGGTACGAGATCGGGCGAATAAGGCGGATGCTGTAAGGTATCAAACCCACATTCACTTGTTTTGTCAACTGCAACCTGAGATGAATGAGCTGGTGCATTGTCAGCCAGAAGACGAACATCTTTGGAGACCATACCCCATCGTTTGTTAATCAGAGCTGCTCATAACTTGTCCAGAAGATTGCAGTAGTATCTGCCACTAATGTTTTGACCCTTGGCAAGATAATCTGTAAGGATGACTCCACGACAGTCCCAGAAAACTGAAAGCATGACCTTCCGAGCTGACTTTTGCACCTTTGCCTTTTGAGAGGGGGGAATCAGAATGTGGGGAATCAGAATGTTTCCATTCCATGCTCGTGGTTTTTGTCTCTGGGTCATACTGATAGATCCAGGATTCACCCAGAGTTACCAGACGATCGGTCTAAGATCATCTTTATCCTGTTCCAGCAGCATCAGCATCTGTCCTGAAAGGTCACGCCGTGTTTGCTTTAGGAAAGGGGTTAACAAACCATATTTATTCCTTACGTTTCACTTTTGATATGATTTTAAACAGGTTTGCATATATAACCTAAAGTGTGCTAAGGAAAGAAGCATGCATGCATTAATAATTATAACATTTAATTGTATTATCTAAGAAAATATTTGTGCTAGAGCTTTGACCTTTTGTACGCTCATTTATTTACCCTAATATTGTTAATATTTAAGTAAATTGCTATAAAATTAAAACAAGCTATTTTCTAGTCTCCCTCAAAAGTAGACAGAAATCAAATACTTGTAATAATATTTAGAAAGTCACGGGAATTCAAGTAATCTGATTTCTTTTTTAAACGTTCTCTAACACGTATATCAAGTAAGCAAAGTATTGCATCCCCATAAAAATTGACCGGAAACACAAGCCGACAGTGTTTCAAACCCACGACCACTTGAATTTGAGGTAGACACGCTACCAGCACTTTATGGAAATAGGTGGAAATGCATAACTCAAAACTGGAAAGTGGATTGAATACCAACCTTAGTATTTTTCTATCCAAAAAAAGCTATTGACACTGTAGATTATACTAGATTATTATTATTATTATTATTATTATTATTATTATTATTATTATTATTATTATTATTATTATTATTATTATTATTATTATTATTATTATTATTATTATTATTATTATTATTATTATTATTATTATTATTATTATTATTATTATTATTATTATTATTATTATTATTATTATTATTATTATTATTATTATTATTATTATTATTATTATTATTATTATTATTATTATTATTATTATTATTATTATTATTATTATTATTATTATTATTATTATTATTATTATTATTATTATTATTATTATTATTATTATTATTATTATTATTATTATTATTATTATTATTATTATTATTATTATTATTATTATTATTATTATTATTATTATTATTATTATTATTATTATTATTATTATTATTATTATTATTATTATTATTATTATTATTATTATTATTATTATTATTATTATTATTATTATTATTATTATTATTATTATTATTATTATTATTATTATTATTATTATTATTATTATTATTATTATTATTATTATTATTATTATTATTATTATTATTATTATTATTATTATTATTATTATTATTATTATTATTATTATTATTATTATTATTATTATTATTATTATTATTATTATTATTATTATTATTATTATTATTATTATTATTATTATTATTACTATTAATCATTATTATTAATACTATTATTTGATTATTATTCTTACTATTATTAGCAGCATTATAATCATTGATTTATAGTCGAAATACTATTACGACATAGTTATACAGCCTGGTTCTATTGTAGTGAGTCTCTAACTACAAACCCATTAATATGGACAACAAACTCTTCTGTAAACTGGCGAAACGAATTGCGAACTAATTGATGCCAAAAACAGAAGGAGTGGAGTGAAATGGGAGGATGCCAAAACAAGCTTTTAGCTCACTTTTTAATTGGAAAGCAATGTTTCAACAGGCCTTCTCAAGAGCATCTCTCGTTCACAAAATTTGCATAACAAAATTGAAACCCAAAACGGCTATCTGAACCGAACGCGTGGTTAATTACGGCAAGGGAATGGATTTTAGGGGGGAAATAAATATTGTGGACGTACTTAAACTACCATCCATACAAGGCCAGTTACCGAATGTATCAAATTGAAAATAGAAATTTCTTATCGCACACACTTAACTGAAAGTAAATACTGTGATTACGTATTTCGTTTTCTCGAGTATATTTTATCATTATTTTGAAGTTTATTTGCACTTTCTGTACTACTACTTAGAAGGCAGTATTATACTCCACCCAAAAATTCAATGTTGAAATTTTGACAGCGAAAATACAACCTTGAGGTCCCTTGACCCACACAAAACATCATTTTTAGAAAGTTTGCAAGTGTATATAATGTGTGCGTATCGGTGAACACCATAACTCAAAAAGAAAAAGGATTAAATATTTCTATGCCAAACTACCCTCTGCACTGGCAAGTTTTCATTATTTTTATTATCTATAGCATGACTAACAATTCTGTTTGAAATAGCGTATGTTTAAGTTATCATCATGATAATTTAAACTGAATTTTAATTTTCTTTTATATCCTTAAAGACTTCTTTATTCTGAACCACTTTTATATAATTGGTAAACCGCAAGATATAAGTCAAAATCCTGCTACAATGAAAATGAAAATCTTGTCAGAGCACACAATTTATGTAAAATGAAAATGTTTATCGCGTTAACCATTTCTCAGATATTCTTGTCATTGGTTTGAATTTTTAAATTGTTTATAGCTTTCTTGTCTGCAAATTATTATACTTTCTTCCTTCATTAATTCCTTCTTCCTCTCCTTCCTTTTTCGAGTTCATACAAAGCCAAAAGAATTTTAAAGCCACCACGGATTTTGTAAATATTTATCACTTTAGATAGCGGTATCCGTTTTCTTATACTTATAACGAAATGGATAAATGAGTAATTAACGCCCGCCTCAGTAGCGTGGATGGTAGTATGTCTGCCTTACGTTCAAGAGGTCCCGAGTTCGAATCTCGGTCAGGGTGAGTTACCTGGATAAGGTTTTTCCGGGGTTTGCCCTTATCCTTAAAGACGAATGTCGGGTAGCTCTAAGCTCCATGGACCCTGATCATATCTGAGCATCATTTCACCCATTTCATTCACCGTCCGATATGACTTAACGTTGGAAGACGTAAAATTAAAAAAAAATTGAGTAATTAACGTTTAACTAACTTAAAAGTAGTAGTAGATTGAACACAGAACATTAAGACTTTTTGTCTTCTGGGCTATATATTAGAACTTCGCAAACGTAAACTTGGTAAACGTGAAGCTGTTATGTTCAAAAACTAAATATTTTGCAACTTTCCTTTTTCAATAGGCGAACTCTGACCGTGCGTCTTGATGTACTAATTAATCAAGGTACACTATACGTAAGGTGTTAGGTGCTACATGTAAGATATTGAAACGCTTTCAGTTCCAAAGTCGAATTTACATATACTCGTTATGAATTATAATATTCCTGTGAAGCATGATTCTTTTATCCAAACCATGCTACCCATAGTATACTCTTTTTTCCATCATCTAACTAATAATATGCACAGAAAGTACTGCAATACCCAGAGACTGTCTAAACAAAAAGGCTACCCGAAAAAAATGTATTTATTTTAAAACGGTGTGTGCGCTGGCATAAACGATATGACTCAAAAACGAAAAATCGGCTAATAACATATTTTGATATTTACGTTCATAATCTTCCAATGATGCAGCACGAAGATTTCACGAAAATCTTCTCCCCTTAATTTCCTTAGAAAGTTTAATTATTTTTTATTTTCTCATAAAAGGGGGAAAAAAAAGCTCAAGATTTGTATTAAAGTATCGTTTAAGACTTTTATGCGAAATAAAATATACGGAATTTTCTTAGAAAACCTGAAGAGCGTTTCGTTTTTGCTTTTGTTTCTTATATTTAGTTATTGGTGGGCGCTCCGTGGCCCAGTGGTTAGACCGCTATGCTCTCACCAAGGTGTCCCAGGTTCGAACCCAGACGACCGAAAAGTGAGGTTTCTGGTGTACATCACGGCCCCGCCATCAGTCCACCAAGAGCCCCATCATTCATTTTTCCTATCATTCGTGTAGCCCTCATCCGCTTCTCTTGCTTTAATCCCAGGCGTTGGGCTGGTTACTCTAGCAGGCTCAGTGCTTGTGTTTCCTTTGCCCCGACTTTAAAAAAGGATTTATTGGTAAGTTGTTGAGACATGCTTAGAATCTTAACACATAAAAATGTTAATCTTATTAGCATTATGTTAAGGAACACAAATTATGTCAACGTTTGTTTAGGTTGTTTTAAATGTTCAAATACTCATAGATACTTTTCTTAAATACTAAGTTCCGTTTCTTTTTTTTTTTTTTCTGCTGGTCATTTAAAGACCAGTCATGCCAATTTGAGGTACAGTAAGACCTCTTAACCCGGACCAGTTTTGAAAAAACAAAACTATGTTGTTTAACGTAGTAAACTAAAACTAAATAAATTGCTATTCTCAGTAGGTGCATTACTTGAAACCTCTTGCCAGCGGCTGAATTCATTGAACTCATCCTATCTGCTTGGGACCAGGTTGGAAGAGAAACTTTGATAAAGTCAATAGAAAAATTTGTGGCCTAATGTGTGTAACTTGCCAGAAATCAAGACTGACGAAGGAGAAGATATAAGTTTGCAGGAAGATTTTATGTATATGGATGACTGTTCCGATGTTGACGAAGAGTACATTGACAAGGTAGAGGTTATAAGAAGGCATTATTACATCATGCAGTGTTACTGAAAATGAAAATGAAGAGTATTCAGATTCAGATTGTGTTGATGTACCAGCTGTGGTTATGACCGGGGCACAAGCAATAACAAACACAGAGAAACTGATACTTCACTTCGAGAGCCAAGCCGAAACATTGCCAAATGTACTTCTAATGTTAAAGCGGATGCGAGATCTCGCTGCTCGTAAATGATAAACTGAACTGAAACAGCAGAAGCTCACTGATTTCTTTTACTACACATTAACGTGTAGCTATTGTGTACAGCTATTTTGTGAAAGTGTGTCAAAGGTAATTTATAAATTCCATTAAAAGTATTTCGGTGATCTTATCCATTATCTGGACAACACGGATTTTCGTTAAATCGGATATGCCTGGTCGCAGTTGATCCGGGTAAACGAGGTTCTACTGTACATACATTGATTATATACTATGCATACGAGTATTATTTCCGAAGGAGTTGAAAATTAACACATCTCTTGGTTTCATATCTTTAAGAAAGAAAAATAAAACAAGAACATTTTTATTATCGACTCCAAGATGTTTTAGACTGTGTGAGTACATGTCGTAATTAAATATACCAGCATATGCTTCTAGTTGAACTTGGAACCACAAAGTTGTAAAGTAATAATTTTTAAGTTTAGCAGTATATAAATACTTTTAATGCTAAGTTATAACGTAATGATGTCTTCTACGACAGAGTAAAGTACTAGGAACATAGTTCTAAGCACCTACAAGGAAATATGTAATGAAACGATTTCTGTAAGCATGTATCTGATTTAACATGAAAGAGAAAAATAAGGTTCAAGAACGTTTGGTTTATTTATGCTCCAGTTTCAATTTTAGTTTATTTTAATCAGTTTAGTGTAGTATATCAACTTCTCGTTGGTACGCTTTTCACATGAACAGTTTCGGGCGAGGAGTACCAAGCCAGAATCCAGGACACACTCACTTGCTCAGGAGGGTTAAACGAAGGAGAATAGAGGCAGTAATTTTATGATTTCACCAAGAGAGGAAGCTCCGCAATAACTTATGGCGCTCGCATTCGATAGGTCTCGGGTTCGATTCCTTTTGCGCCGGTTAGCTTATTCTTTTTTCAGCTGTTTTCCCTTATTGATAGAGAATGTCTGCGACAGATTCTATAGTGAAGCAAATTATCCTCTCACCTATTTCTTCTTATTTAAATTTCATATTTCAGAATCGAAGGATCAAGCGAGTGGATGGCTTAGTTGATAGTTCTTTTTTGATTAAAGCATGTCCTCCAACGTTAAGTCATTCGGACGATGAATGAAATGGGTGAAGTGATGCTCTTATGATCCCAGGATACTGTCACCGTGTGGCATAGTTGTGCTGCTGCCACGGGATGGAGCCGGGTGCGTGGGTAGCAAAGAAAAAGAGACGGAGAGAAGCTCCAGAGAGTTCTGCCCCTTTGTTGCCGCGAAAGTTCTTGGAAGGGCTGCAGTTTTCTATAAACAATAGCTGGGGAGGTATAAATGCCGGCAGAGTGTTGGAGGCAGCAGTTGTTTGTTGGTTATTGCGACAGTCGACGATTGAAGTGTACTGCAGTGATTTCTTTCATTTGTTTTCGTGCAGCAAAACACCGAGGCAGCCTCGAAGGTAGCTTCATCGTCAATTTCACGTCTATTTACTGCTGTAAAAGTTGTTCTCCATTTCTGCAAACCAGATTTCCAAATCTAGTAACCCACGCGGTGACAATACATAGAGGTTGAGTTAACTTATTTTTTGCCCGCCTCCTTAGTATAATAGTATGTCTTACTTTAAAGAGATCCCGAGTTCGAATCTGGGTCAGGGTGAGTTATCTGAATAAGCTTTATTTTTCATCCTGAAAGATAAAGTTTGGGTAATTCCAAGCTCTAATTTCATCCATCTTCCGATATGACTTAACACTGGAGTTGCTTTGTGGAGCTGTCTACCCTGGGGTACAGTTTGGAAATTGCCTTTCAGAGAGACTTCGTCATGGGGAGAAGTTAAAGCGGAAACCACAGGTTTCCGATAGAAGAATGTAAGAAAGGGATGATGAAACCATATAAATGATTAATAAGCAATTGGAAATAAATGATATATGAAATAAAGTAAAAAAAAAATATATTGTAATAGGAATAACGTGCAAATGAAATAAATATAAGGAAACAGTTGCCTTAAGCTAGAACGGGCAGACGAGGCCAGATACGTAAACAATAGGACAACAGAAGCCCAAACTTCCAGTGCCACCACGCAGGCTCAGACAATAACGAGGTTTAAGGAAAATATGTAGAGGCAGGATGCGGTACCGTTATGACGCCAAGCGATCATACAACTTTTGGGGGTGGGCCCGTGACTGCTACCCAGTTGAAGATGAATGGAAATGGCCAATGAGGTAAAATAGTAGAAATAAATTCCCCCAAATAAAATGTAGCGTAAACCACGCGATAAGCGTGAAATAGAGAACAAATAGAAAAAGGATGGAGATAGACAAACAAATCTAGGAGCAAGTCGAGAGTAGGACGAGGGAAGAAGCGTCACTCGGTTGGTTACAACGAAAGGGAGATGAAACGTTAGTTTAATATCTGATGGCGAGATAATACTGGAGTTAGATTTCAAACATGGTAGGATTAAATATTCTCAAAGAGACAAGGCGACGCAACGAGAGTGAGAGCAAGTGAGAAAAGCGGAGCAACCAGACAAGTCAGATCTGTGGGAATAAACAATCCACAGGAAATTGAAGCAGTAAATTTCATTGGCTGGTGATAACTGCTGGACCCTGAGGGAGTACTCTTGCTCACCGACACGTAATCCTTAACCATCCTGCCATACCACACCAAGAGAAATTTCCCACACCACAGTACGTCTTTGGTGGTTCCAAATGTCAGATGTAACACCTGGAGTAGTTAAGGACCCTGCCTATTGAGCCTGCCACCGCTATGTTTTTCCCTTCACCATTTCCTTTTGGAGTTTCCAGAAGCACAGTAAGCCTTTGAACGCCGATATTCTCTCCACTTCCTGAGCTAAGTGTAAACCTAGGGGTTTGAACCAGAGTTCTTCAAAATGCAATCCTATTGTCTGAGTCCTATCGTTCGTTTAATCAGTGCTAGTGCGCAATGAAATATGATCGGAGTTACAGGAAGTACTATGCTCCCAACGGGACAAAGTGCCACTGCATTAAGGACAATTTATCTGTTGTTTTAACCTGGCTGTCATCTCTGGAGCAAGGCATGGAGATGAAATAAGGCATTCTGAGGGCGAACCAAGCTCGAGACATGGAAAAGGATGTGCCTGAGGACAACGAGAGGAAAAAGTAAGGATAAATTTTAATCAACGGGCGAGATCAAAGCCAGTGTTTAACCCACGCCTTCCATGTTCGTGAGTAGAGAATTTACTACTCTCCTTTGGGGTGCACTGTAATATAAAGTTGCCTGTTAGGTGCAGACATGCTTCAACTAAACGATATAACCATGGTTTATCATCTTAGCTCTGCTGAGAAAACTTAGCAGTGTTTTTAGTTCTACAATAGTTCCACATTATCTCTGATTTAAAATATTAGAGTATATATCTAATTTTCCCATCGAGTTCACTATAATTCCCTTCTTTTGCTGGTCCAATACTTTCCTTGGTTCGAAGGTCCTTTACTTGCACAAAGAAACACATTTTTTTTTTTTTTGCATTCTGTACTATTTACTATAGAAAAAGAGAAAGCAGCCCACCACGGTAGCGTAGATGGTAGCGTGTCTGCCTCAAGTTGAAGAGGTGCCGAATTGTAATCTCGGTCTGGATAAGATTTTCCCGAGGTTTTCCCTTATCCTGAAAGACGAATATCGAGTAATTCTAAGCTCCATGGACCCCGGACTCATCTGAGCATCACTTCATCCATTTCATTCACGTCCAATATGACTTTACGTTGGAGGACGTAAATTAAAAAAAAGCAGAATTTCGATATCAGATTTCACCAAAATGTATGTTTTGGGGCCCTCTGATGCATTTTTTTCCAAAAGAAAGATCTTTAGTGTGTTTATGAACAGCGTAACTAAAAATGAATAGTCAGCTAAACGCAAAATTTGATAATTAAGTTCAGCGTATTTTAAGGATGAAGCACCAAAATTTCACTAAAATATTCCCATCCAAAACTACTATTTAAGTGGAACAAATTTCATTAGTTTTGAATTTCGCAAAAATGGCTAACATATTTAATAAATTTGCCTCCAAAAATTTTGTTAAGACAAACGAAATCTATCAGGAAATTACCTAAGATAAACATCTTTCAGAAATAAGTTAATATTGTGCAACGGGACAGGACCGGTTGCAGCGGTGAAACCAGGTACGCACTTATTTTTACTGGAGTATGGTACCATCTGCCACCGATACATGTAACTTCTTGCTCCCATGCTTATCATGTATGCTGGTCTTACGTGATTTAACAGATGTATTGCTTGTTGAGGAAGAACCTAGTTTGTGTTCTAATTTTTCACCTTTTCATCGAACATAAGAACAGTGAACTTTGTATCGGATGGTTTGGCAGGTAAGTGTGGTAGAAGTCTAGTATTAAATTTATAAATGCAGATTTTGAAAGTACTTTATTGACTGTAGTTCGAAAGAATCCAGAGTATTTTAAAGTATTACAATGGGGGCAGGACCGGATGGGGCAAAATCGGTTAGGCCCCCATGCATTTAGATATTTAGTTGTCGGTTCAAAGAGGGTAATTTACTATTGTAATACAAATTAAAGTAATATTTCTATTTTATTATTTAGGTTACGTTCTCAATACATCACACATTTGCATTCGTAAAACAAATTGCCAAAATTTTTCTATTCTTTTCTGTGTCACTAAGCGATGTAGTCCCAATTCCAACATATAAGCCACCAGCTTCCAAATGATGAAGAGAAAAGACCGTTATAATAACTGATTCTCCTTCTAGAAACGATGTAATTGGAAAGGAAAGCAGCAAGAAACCTGAAAAAAGGCAACTATGTAGAAAATTAAACTATACAAAGAAATCTAAAGTACCAGAAATTAGTAATTCGGATAGTGACTGAGACTGAATTGCTGGATGATAACTATACCACATGTCTTCGTTGTAATGAGTGAAACGCACTTGCCAAGAGGAGAGATGGTTGGGTGTGATGCATGAAGCGCTTCAAATGGACCCATGAAGGCTGCACGGAATGGAAAAATGATGGACTGGACCTGTACACATGTCTTAGAAACAAACATCGATATTATCCGTGTTTGCCCCATTGAGAATATGGTTCTACCCCAGTTACGGAGCAAAACCGTATTTTTAAAGTGCATTGCCGTTCTCATTAAATGGAATCAGAAACAAAATATTCATATTTTGATATATACGTTATTTATAAAACATTTCATGGTTTTAAATATACTAGAACATCAGTGTTTTGTTCATGTTTATTTATGGCCTTGTCTTAACCCATGTTCCTCTATTGACATTTAAGTTTTTGTGTGAATGACTTCACATCCTGTACAATAATTACTTAAAACTTTGTTTCATTTTTTGTAAAAAAAAGCATTAAATTTGATATAACCGTACGTTTGCTCTAAAATGATTTAATTTTTGCCTTTATTTGCATATTACTTATAAATGATTCTGTTCTCTGTACTAGAACGTGAGTGTGCTAAGAAATATTGCTTCAATGATACAAACAAATGCCTTCTCTCACTGGAACCTCCCAAGGCAACAAATGTATTTCAGATCATTGCCACAAAGAGTATAACTTACACGACCACCAACGGTGAAGAATGACGTGCCTTCTAACAACGGTTTGCCTTCAGCACTGGTTAAACTTGCTGAACAAGTGAACGTCAACCGCAGGGTAATGAGTTCGAATGCCTCCTCGTGCACTGCCATTTTTTATATTACCAGAAAAAAAATTGTACTTTATAACAAAAGCATCTGGTTTCTGTAGTTTAAACTATGATCAGCTGCTTAAAATTGTTGTTTAGTGCGTAATATAGTTATGTTGATAGTATCTATGCAAACTGAGCTCTGTAACCTTTTATCTTCTCCACGTCATTTTACCACCATGAAGACTATTGATTTTTCTTATTACTATCAAAACTTTCATCTTATCCGAGTCATTTTTCCATCATCAAGCAAGATTATTGATATTTTTTGTTACCTAGCAACTGCTCCTTTATTTATATTAACGTCATTATATGGCCCACTAAGTTTCCTTCTAGAATCTCACTTCCACACACTCAACATAAACATTATAATACTTTTAAACATTTTTCCCAAACTCGAAATAACATCACCAAGCAAATAAACAAAACTCATTTTCAAGTTCAAATAAAAACTGCCGTTACAGCTCTTTGTCTTGTAATTAAAAACCACGTATGTCACATTTATTTACATAATAACTATAGAAACACAGCATATACCAAAAGTATTTAAAGGAAAAATTGTGATTTCAAATGAGTTTTCTACACACTGTGGTTTATTTTTACATCGTGTACAAACTAATTTTACATAAGTTTATTTCTACCTGTTTTATGTCAACCGAGATATATGATTTCAGGGACAGTTTCGACCGATCCGCAAGCTTCAAAGAAAACTTCTTCCTAAGCAAAGGTTGCCGTGTTCGATTCTCGCTTGGGATGGGAAAAGTCTTTCTTCAACAAGAAAGTTTCTCAGTATGCCCAGAGTTTGTTGTGTGGATTCGAATGTAGTTGTCAATAAGGTGTGGCACACTGGACTACTACTTAAAGCACATCGCATTGGTATCCCTTATTATCTTATACAAATCATTGCAAGTTTTCTCACCGATAGAACTTTTGTGGTGCGCATTGCTGGTTTCACATCTACCCGATGGCCCATCTTAGCAGGTGTCCCTCAAGGTTCAGTACTAGCACCACTCCTCTTTAATCTCTACACTTATGATCTTCCTGCTGTAGCTCCAATTTTCACAGCTTTATATACCGATGACACTGCTCTCTTTTATTCTCACTTTGATATCTGTTATGCTATTCATTAACTTCAAACTGCCCTGGATCGACTAGCTCACTGGTTCTCTAACTGCGCATTTCCCTCAACACTAACAAGACAGAGGTTAAGATCTTCTCTTAACTTCTTTATAGGGATCATCCATGACTACAGCTGCTCGGGGAATAACTCTCATGGTTACCAACCAGTGTGCCAGTGAAGTATCTTGGGGTGCTACTGGACACTCGAGTAACTTGGAACGCCCACATCTGTCTGTCTGTAACACTTGCGTCTGCACGGCTCTCAAAACTATACCCTTTACTCAACAGGCGCACCTCACTTGGTTATGAATCCTCCCTTCTTCTTTACACATCTCTAGTCCGTCCCATTTTTACCTATGCAGCTCCAGTCTGGGGTGGCACCAGCAAGAGTAATCTCCGCCGACTGCAGGGATTACAAAACAGGGTGCTCCGTACAGCTACAAATGCTCCATGGTTTGTCAGAAACCAACAACTTCATCACGAGTTTGGTCTTCTACCCGTTCACAAGTACATCAGCCGGCTGGCACGACCTTTCTTTTACCATCTCCAGGAGGTCCCTGTAGCTGTTACGTACAATCTCGGCGCTCGCACTCGCCAACCACCTCGCCTCAAGTGCAGACTGCCACAAGATCTCCTGAGTGTCCTCTCCAGTACAGACGACCCAGACGAGTGATACCTATCAAACTTAAAGTCCTCAATTTGTGTTACAGTGATTCTGTCATATTTAGCTAGAGGAGTCGTTCACGGCTAACTCAATTGTTATGTGTCTCAATAACAAACATCTGTAAAGCATAATTGCTGATCGATGGATAATAATAAAAAAAATGTACTTGTGTGTGCATGTGAGTGTGCCATATGGGTTATTTAATAAATAAAACGCCAATTACAAATATTTCAGGACTATATCTGGACAAAAACCTGAACACAACCGCCAAAGACATTAATGAGTTATAAATAATCTATATAGCATCAATTAAGTGTCGTAACATTGATAAGATGCTTTGGGTGCAAGAGCAATACAGGAAACTGCAGTGGTAGTTAAAAACTTCAAGAGTGGGTCGCTATATTTGTCTTTTTAGATGCCATGAGCTTTGTACGTTACTAGAAACAAAGGAATGGCGATTTAGTACTTCAGCAAGTATAACCAAGGTTAGGAAACCTCTTAAATGGTTGATGTCAATAAAACTTGTTTAAAACGTAATAAGATCTACATTTGCCAAGCTGCAACTTTTTGTCTACTCTTAATACTAATTAATTAGTTATTATACAACATGCTGTTGACTTCAGTCTCTATGTTGTGGGCTACTAAGTCTTTTACACATTCAAGAAGCAGCGAATCTTGGTTAGGTTAAGTTACCCGCATAACGCTTTCTTTCTCGGAAGCTTCCTTATTCTGAGAAGATTTAATATGGATAACTCTGAGCTGTAAGTGCCTCGGACTCATTGGAACCTCATTTTAGAGTTTGGGAACTTAATACCGTGCCACGAGTTGTCACGGTAACTCAGTGGTTATAGTAGCTGCGCTTAGAGCTGAAGATCTTTGGCTAAGGCATGAAATTTTTCATTTCGGAATCTATAGTGCCATTCATATAAACCTAAACCATTTCAATAGACCGTAACTTTTGAACTAATTATAGGACTCACGTTCAACTTTGGAAGAATCTAATACACAATTAGGAGATTACATTACACCATTTAAATCTCAGAAGTGTCCTCCACCAGCATCTATACATGTTTGCGCTCCTCTCACAATATTCTCTGTAGTTTTACGGAGATATCGAATTGAGAGAAGGCTATTTCCAGCAAGATGGAACAACGTGCCATAAATACAATGACATCATGGATCTTTTAACCAGTTTCTTTAGTAATCGAAAAGTCTCAAAAGGTATGTTGCCCCTCAGATCCCCTGACCTGACCTTACTGGATTTTTTTGTTATGAGGGTATCTAAAAACTAGTGAGCAAAAGAATAGGCCAAGGACAACTGATGTTCTCAAGGAATCCATTCGAACCGAAAATGAGTAACATTGGCGAGGATACTCTCCGTAAAACTTCAGAGAATATAGGGAGACGAGTGCATTTCGGATTATTTTCCAGAGAGAAATTATGTATTCGTAAATGTTCAGATTTCTATAGATTATCTTGTATAATGGGTTATGGAAGAAAAGCAACTGAAATTATAAAAATGTATATAAAGTGTTAAATATATCTTTCGGTAATGTAAGTAATGCATGCTAAATCATTATAAAGCGACCCATGTTTTAATGTGTAGCCCTCATGTCCATGGTTACAACGAAATATTACTGAAACTACTTCTGCGAACTGTTCATAAACAAAGAAATATAAATCTTAGCTGCTTCTGTGGTAAGCATATTGAACTTCAAATCCAGAGAACCCAGGTTCCATTCCCCGCTGAAGGTGAGAATGTTTCTTTACCTAGGATTATTCCTCATTCTCCCTTAAGTCTGGGGATGTGAATGTGTTTGTGTGTGTGTGTGTGTGCAATGCCATCCCAAATATAGCATCTAACTGTAAACTAGAGAATATCAGCTAATATGACCCGAGGGGCTAAATGCGTCATATAATGAAACATAAAAAGTTAATACACTTTTAAGAATGGTTTATGAAGAATGTAACACACCAGGTATTTCAGACCGCTAGCCGCGTTTCCTTGCTGTATTCTCATTCTCCTTGCTGCTTCTTGTTCTTCACATTAAGAGTACTCGACTTCTACCTTGGGGACGTTGCAGTGCCACTAATACACTAATGACCTCTACGCAGAACGATCCCCCTGTGCGAACCAAAGCGACCGTTACGCGGAGGGTAATCGGTTTGTATTATAGAGAAGCTATTTTACCGTTTATTTAATTGAAAATTAGGTAGGTGATGAAATGTTGATGGTCCCAGGAGAGTTAGTTGTTGTCTGCGATAGCAACCAACCTCGGGCTGTGGAACCGGTTGGGGTTCGCAGTTCATTCACACTGAGACATTGTGGTGCTCAGCCTGCAACAGCCAAAAACGACCACCAACCACATATAAATATTGAGATTCTTATTATTAAACAGGTTTAGGATGGCAGTGACATCTTTATGTGTGTCTTCGCTTCTTCATTCAACCATATCTCCGTACTATCGCACAACTCGTTTTCTCCTCCTTCTAGCAATTAAAAACTTTTTATCTGTTCCAGCTTTTTACTTTCCCTGGAACTTACCTACAGTAGGCAAGAAAACATAGTGTACTTCATAAATAACATATTTTTACGTATAGTTAGTAGGGGAGGTATTGAATTCCACTCAAAAAAATGATAGCCAAATCATTGGCTATACGTTAGTTCCAGAATCTAAAATTGGCAATTTTAGAAAAAATGTTCCAAGTAAAATGAAAGCTAAATTAAATTAAATTTAAGTTAAATTAAAAGTTATATTTTCAGTAGCTTGATACAATAGTACGTTGTTACTAGAGCGCAGCAACTGCACAAGGCTCTTAGGAGTTGCAACCCTAATGGGATTCTCAATTGCTACTCCCTGCGCAGCAGGAGGCTTTTGCCCCCAATAGATTTGCAGGCTTTTCATTTCACTTTATTTCATCTTCAAAGGATGTGACACCAAGGTTTTAAAGAAAATCCGCTGAACTCAGACTACACTTAACATGAGACACTTCCAGAAAATGTTGATTTTCTCAAAAATAGTTCTAATAATTTTGATTAAAACATCATATCTTTAAGATGTTTACATGAGAAATGTATATTGAATTTTCTGGACATGTCCTCAGAAGTCCTAGTTATTCTAAATGGCTGCATATGTAAGAGATAGGCAAAATCTTACTGTGCAGAAAATGCAGAACTCATTGAAACATACATCGTTAAGCGCGATACGCTTATTGTGTAGAGTGAACAATGTCAGATATATTTCTTGTTATTTAGCTGAATTTTCCTTTACTTATAATTTTCTCAATTGGGAAGACTTTATTTATCTTCTTCCTCTTGGCCATCGTATATCGACCAGCTCTTAAAACTAATTATTGCTTAACGTCTATGGTACTCTCATATTTCCCTTGCACCTACAAGAAACTTAGTAAAAGTTTTAGCAAATATTTTACTTCAACGTGCAGTAGTTGAGAGATATAAGCGTATGCAAGAAAAGTTTGTACAAGAGCAGAGCAGCTGTGTTAGTGTGACATGTCAAACTTTTAAGTAAAGTATTTATGTGTGTCCCAACGGCATAACCGAAAACGAAATGTAATTTCCCAGCGAGTGAACCGTCCGGGAGAAGAGGCTATGTCGCACGTATTTTGTTGCGCCTCTACATCGCTTAACAAAGTGAAGTGGCAGTGTGAAAACTGGACCAAGGCCTCAGTATGGTATTCCACCAAAATAATGATAACTTTTAGATCGACATCACGTGTTTGAAGGTAGGTATTATGAATAAAGCAAAGCATTTTAGAGAAATATTCGTTTGTAATGCTGCCTGTGTGCTTCAAAGAACACAGCATCAGAAATTGCATTTTAGCTTTCTCTACCATGTACCTGATAGATGAATTTATTGCACTCTATCCAAAAATTCAATAGAAAGATTTCAAGCAAATATTTGTTTTCATACATCTAGTGCAAAAAGAACCACGTCTAGAAAAAGATGTTTGTCTTGTTCTCGTGCTCTCTTTGTGTATGTGTGGGAGAGAGAGAAAGTGAATGAGTGAGAAACGTGTTAAAAAAAGGAAGTTGATTCAACATCAACCTTGATAATAAACTTTATAAAAATGCAACACCAAAATTTTCATGAATCTCCTCTACCCAAAGTATCTTTTATATGGCCATATTTTTCCCCCTTTCAAAAACTGACTAAATGATTTTGACTACAATGCCAGGTATTTTACATATTTAATGAGTAAATAGAATATACCCGTCTCTGCAGCGTAGCTGGTAGCGTATCCATTTCACGTTCAAGGGATCGCGAGTTTGAATTTTGGTAAAGGTGACTTATCTGGACAAGTTTTTCTCACTCATCCTCAAAGATAAATGTTAGGTAACTCTAAACCCTATAGGTAATTTGAACATCACTGCACCCATTTCATTCATCATCCTATATGACTTAACTTTGGAGGAGGTTAATTTAAAAAATTAGAATACTTATATTGAATTGCCTGGAAACAGTCTGTGAAGTCTTCTTCATTCGGAAGGAAATATGTTTTGTAACGAATAAACAATAAGATAATTATAAAAACGCACCACACAAATTATGTGGATATTCCTAAGAACATACAATATGGTTCAAGTAACCTTTATGTGACATCAGTCATTTTCGAAATATATATGAAGTATTATAGGTTTGAGCTTTTCAATACTTTCATTTTAACCGTTGCCGCTATTCAGTTATTTTGAGTGATAATATGAAGAGAGAATAAAATTTCAAGGTAGCATATGCTTAAAAATATAATATATTTAGAAAACTCAATGCCTCAAAACATTTATACCTAAGATATACAGATTTTGAAGTACTCTGAATAAAGAAAGCTCTTTTGCGAGAAAATAAAAAACACCTCACGATGGTGCATTGAAACATCTTTCCAGACATTTAAGAAAAGCAAGGCTACAGTTGTATGGTTCTACAATTCAATACTGAATATAGCTGAAGGTATAGCATCTTTTAAGGAACTCCAATTACATTTAAAGGCCAGTATTTTATGTAGATAATAAATCACTTGGCAAAAATTTGGTTTGCGAAGTTATCAGAAAATTAAAATTACATTACTTAATGAAAATAAGCACTTAAGTAATGACGGAAGTTGGAAATGCTTTCCTACTAAGCTTTTACAAAATTGTTTTTCACACACTTAAAAATAGGGTCGTATCCTTGGCAGGTGTATTTTGCTTTTATTTCTCCTAAAAACTTTTATATTTGAATCCTGAAAAACTAATTCATCTGCTTTTAAGTAAATTAGTACATATTCTTTTATACGTTGTATTTTGTTGACATAAAATTCTGAGTGTATTCAGAAATATTCTAACGTATCTGTAGGGTGTAAGAGATAACCTCAGCTTTCTGTTAAACGTATTTTTAAATCTCTTGCATAGCCAGATATGAAGTTGTGTTGTGTGCATATATCTTGAGATACCACTACTATACGATAGACACGAATGAGGTTTACCTTTCTGATTAGCAACAAATGTCGCTCTGCGACAATCTAGCTCACCGTGTAGGAAGGGTAAAGTCATTGGCAGTTGAGTCTAACGTTATTCATCTTATGTAGCTTCTTTCTGCTTCATATAAATTGGGGTAAAAATGTACAAAAATAGTTTCATTACACACGGATATAATGGGACAATCTATATAAAGAAACGCGAATCGTTAGCCAAATGTTTAAAAAGAGATCACTGTATCCTGGCCTCGCAATTCCATACTCTTTCGATGCTATTGCTAGAACTGAATATTGACAGCACTTCATAAGATAACAAAGTGTCCAACAATTTGAATTAAAATAGTGAACATATTGAACATGGCGAATGCCACAAAAAGGGTCATTTGAAATAAATAGTATATTAAATAGATCTTCGTTTTATATGCAACTTTTTGTCCACCCCTTATCACTTATTGAATTAATTAATTAATTAATTAATTAATTAATTAATTCCTTATTTCCTTAAGTGGAACATATGCCTTCTGAACCACGTAACCTCGAGGCCCGTAGGCAACGGGTTGAGGATCAGAGGTTTCCTGATCAGAGAGATTTCGGGATGAGTGATCAGCCCAACGCCGGAAGTGAAAGTACGAGAGATGAGGTAATAGGAAAGATGATGATGGAGCAATCGGTGAAATACTGGAAGGAGAAACCGGAGGACCCGGAGAATATCCGCCCCAGCGCCATGTTGTTCACCACAATTCTCACTTTACGGTCACCTGGGATCGAACGCGGGCAGCCTTGCGCCAAGCGCTCTAACCACTCAGCCTTGGCGCGGCCATTTCTAATTTATTAGTTATACACAATTTTAAGTAATTCGTTCAGAATGAAGAAGATTTAAAATTCTATTTCCATTAACTTTAAGAAATAGTCAGCCACGTTATGAGTGCGTTTGGAAGAGGGAGCGACTGTTTGTTGACAACGTGTAACGTCATCAAAACTTGTGATCATAAGAGAGCAAGGAGCTAGTAGCAATGTCCAGTTACACATTGAAGACAGTAATACAGTTGCATACTTCAGTCTCGTTAGTGAATGTAAATGAGAACTGCGGATGCTTTGGTCATCTGACTTCACTTCCGACTGCATTTCTTCAGTAACTGTTTAGTTCTTCTTTGAACCGAACGCCCTAATGTCGCAGCCGAGTAGTAAATATTGAGTTCGTTATGGAAATAATCTAAACCGAAGATATTTTAATATAAATAGGTAGCTATTTTTGAACAAAAATGGAACATTTCGAAAAATATATTCATGTAGAGAGTAACTTGGGATGAAGGATTTTCTTTAATATCTTTGTTTGCATCTCTGAAGGATGCTGAACTTAAGATTTCGACATTGATATTTTTTCGACATTTGCTTTTGATTTATGCCGTTCACACATATAATGCACTGAGGGTGCACATTTTTCTGGTGAAATCAGAATATCGAATTTTTAAGCGGAAGCAATACTTCCTCCCTAAAGTTGCACCCAGCAAAGAGAGTAAAAATTAGACGACACAGGCACTGTCTTTGATAGAAGTGTAAAAGTACTGTTACTTTGCATTACAACGAATGTGATTTTTAATGACAACTACTGAGTCGCTGTCCAGATCTAGTTCCACAAAATTATTATGTAGCCAATTCCTCTATGCTTTCCGAAGGGATATCACTCGAGTGTAGAAATTTTTCGAGAAAGTAATAATGTGTTTAAGCACTATATTGTAAGATAAGCGTAACGCTCGCATCTTTAATCTTATCTACGAAGGTAACGGTTAGCTGATCAGTTCACCGATTCTGCATCAACAGAGACGTATAGCAATGACGTGGGAACGCCGGGTTCTCAGTCGCGTCCTTCAAGAGAAAGCTACATTGGTAAGTCATGGAATTAGAGCCCTTGAGGTGCTTTGATGCAAGCACTGATTAACCTAGAAGTTTTGGTAGTACAAGTAATATGAGACCGAACATCTTCTCAAAGGAGAACAGTTTGATTGGGTTGGTCTCAACGGATCATTGGCTCCCTAAAACCGATGGAGCAGTGGGTACGTTTGAGCGATGAGGTCCAGGCAGAGTTGTGAGGCACCGGTACTAGTTGGCAAACGGGGTGCTAAATCTTGTTGAACCTAAGGTAAGCAGTTTCTCCTCAAAGGGAGAGATAACGTGGGAGGATATTAAGAGTGGCCGGATTTTAGGAAACACAACAAATATCAGCGTCACTAACAACTACAGATATGAAGCTGGGCTCGTGCAAACGGCACTGATACTCTCCGGGATTACACACCCCCTGGAAGACCGGGGCTTGGAGAACTCCACGGTCCGGATGATAAAATGTACCGAGAACAATGCACCTGGCATTTACAACAAAACTCCTGCCAACACTTGGAACTTTAACACAATCGACCATGATATGAAACGAGATGCCAGATAAAATGGAGGGAGATGAAGGATGGGGGATGTAAGTATTCCCCGATCGACTCGGGGAAACGCCCCTAAAAATCCAAGGGGTGGAAGGTCGTCGACGGAAATCGAATAGAAGACTTGAGTCTCACTTCAGTCATCCGTTCGGCTCCGGATAGACTTGCTCTAGTAAATTTTGCAAGCCGATCTTTGATACAATCAACTCGCGACTGAGGAGTCGCTTGTCGATGAGCAAGGAAATGAATTGCGGAGGTGACACGTCCAATTCGTTTTGGCAAGTCGACTGTGTAAAGATAGAGAAGACTGGGTGTGGCCCCTTGGTCTTCAAGCCCACATTACAAACCCAGCGTGACGTCACTCTAACACATGTTAACAAAAATAGCAATTTGAGATACTAGCAAGCAACTGCCTGATTCAGTTCTGTTCGTCATCAACACAATCTCGAATGAGAATATACCTCATTTGTTTGTACCAAGACTCTGTCTAGTTGATAGAGGAAAGGAATACTTACTTTTCTTATGTTTGAAATTGATATGACAGTGCAGTATGCATTCATAATTTGTTTCTGCTCTTGCTCTAAAGCAAGCTAACTTTGCTTTTTCTTCATCTTTATTTCGTCTTAAAATTCTGATTATTATATCGTAGGAAATATATGCATTCATACATCAAACATACGTTTATACATCAATTGAAATCCAAAATTTTCCAGTAATTTTCGTGCGCATCCAAGTGTATTAACTTTTCTTGCAATATTGGCCAATGCAGCTGTCTGAATCTTGAGTCCCGCATAGAGAATATTTCATATTATGTTGTCCTAATTGCTTCATTCAAAGAGAGGTTTCCTAATGAGGCACAATATTAAAAAGTCAATGTAACAGCTAGATAACATCTACTTAACTCTAAATGGGCAGATGAAGTACTGCAAACCACCCAAAAAAATTATTAAGATTTTTCACCAGGAATATACGTTTTGAGGTTCCCCTAAATCTAAGAAAACCAATTGTAAATTACAGAATGAAATTAAAATTTACTCTTCAGATGTGATATTCTGCTCTAATTTGTGACAATTTTTAAGATAATTTAGTTTAACTTGGGTTCGTTATATGTTTTTCAAGTTAAATTAAAATATTATTTTCCAGCTACAAAGGGTAGACTCCTATTTCAAAGCGTAGTCTCGGACGGATATGTATCTTCGTTTCCAGGTGGTTTAACAGAATGAAATAAACTATTCAATTAATTTTTAAATGTATTAACTTTGATTCATGTTTGGCGTTAACAAAAGACGTAACATAATAGAACTAATGATTTTTTTGTTCCATTTATAGCCCGTCCTTAACTGCAGTGGTCATATCGGCGGCCGTTCTCCTTTGGAACATATCGATGGTGTTAACTCGCAATCGTTGGGTTGTATCATTAGATCACGCACATATTCGCACTCCCATTCATACTTCCATACTGCATCTGGGGAAGATGGGGAATCATCTTGGTTAGAGAAAATTCCTCTCCCCCACCCGGGAATCGAACCCGGGAGCCCTAGCATGGCACGCAGGTGCTCCATCGACTGAGCTACCGGGCCAGGCGGAACTAATAATCTTTCACTTATTATCACTTTTGAAGCCTCCTTTTTTCATAAATCTTGAGCTAAAAGTTTTTACGTCTTTTCACTAAGAACGTCGAAATCAGTCTTTCTTACGCCCTTTTCTACAGCGTTCAAACTTATTCTAACCACGTTCCTCTCCAGAGGAAAATTATTGATTTTTTTCTTTACCACTGCAACTACAGATTTTTTGTTGAGTACTTCATACGTAGCGTCCAATACAAACGTCCTTTTTATTTCTAAACCTAATTTAAATTTATTAATACCTTAAACATTATTTATTTACTTATTTATTTATTATGAACATAACAGGCTTATAAGCCCATTTGTAATATTCCTCATATATATTATTTACACATAGGAATATACCAATACAAATAAAACACAAGAAAAACATAGATTAACACAAAGTAATCCAGAGAGGGAAAATAAGGAATAGAAACTTTTATAAAACAAGAAAAAAGGGGAAAAAGTGAAGGTGGCATGGTGAGTAATTTTACTACTATTAATAATTACAGTAATTATACTGTTGTTATTATCTTTAGTAATTTACTGATCTACGAATAAATAGTTAGTAATTATGGCATGTTTAATTGAGTCACAGACATGTTGAAAATATGTACATTGAAGTAATGAAGTTTATTGTATAAATAGATAATTCTGTGTAATGGTAAGTTTTTATGGATTTCTGTATTTGCTCTGGAGCTGAGGAGAAGTCTCTTGAATCTGCTTATTTTATTGGATATATAAAATAAAATATATATGTCATAATATTAATATCATCAATAATTGAATGCAGTATTTTATACAGAAATATTAAACCCGCAGTATCTCTTCTAAAATGTAAGCTGTTAAATTTAAATACTTCTAAAAGAGTTTCATAATTTGTTTAAGTAGGGTAATATCCAGTTCTTTTAAATAGCATATATTTTAGAAATTTTTACTGTACTTTTTCCATTGTTTTGATATGCTTTATTGTCTTAGGACTCCAAATAATAGATGCATATTCCAAATTTCGTCTCACAAATGAGTTATAAAGTTGAATTATTCGAAATAATTTTAAATTCCGGACATCATAAAATACATTGAATAGTAATTTTCTCTTTTGAGATTTTGAATTCAAAATAACTGTTACAAAGTAAAATGAGTATTGCAATCCAGTCAAAAATTGACATTTCCCGAAATACTATTTTTGAGGTCCTATCAGTCCCCCAAAAGCATTTTTATAAACACGTTAAACACGAACTTTTCTGTTTAAGTTCAGGATCTTTCAAAGTTGGAACCCAAAGTTTTTGAAAAAATTCCTCCCCAAACTAAAAATTACCCTTTACATGAAAACTTTTTTTTGTTATTTTCATTTTTTTAAGAAATGAGAGACAAATTCTGATTAAGGCACTGTATGTCTAAGCTATTTTCAATGAGAAATGAAATATACATCTTTAATTTTCTGGTAAGAGTCTCTGAAGTCTTTTTATTTGAAACACTTTTGTATAAATTGGTAAATGTGCGACATAAACAGAGATATTCTTTGTTAGTGGTTTGAATTTTCGGATTCATTATACCTTTCTCAACTGCAAGTCTCTATGTTTCCTTATTCGTATTCATTAAAAATGTTGGTGGATGGAAGAATAAGATTTCATACCAAGAAGAACAATATTCTCCAGCGATGCGAAATGAAGCCTTTTCTGAAAACCTCCACGCTTCAAACTGTATTGTGCATGCAACGTTTGTTTTTATTTATTTTACTCAAAACGTCTCAAACGAGTTTAATTCAAATCCAACTTTATTATATGTTTCTATGAAAACTAAGCGTATCTTGAAGTTTTTTTTTATCCGAATAACTTCATCGAACTTGTTTTTACAACTAGGAAATCTAAGACACAGGCGAAAGCTTGCTACGGGGAATACAAACATTCTTTAAAATGCACAATGAATATATCTGTTTTCTGTAGCACTAAATATATACATTTCCCAAATATTTCAAGCTGCAAATTAATCTTTTCGTAATTATAAGTGGATAATTATCTAACATGCTTGAAAGTTTGCGATTTCTTTCTTTGTGAGCATGTCTCTGATGTTTATAATACAATATACCGGTGTAATACACGAAAAAAAATAATCATAATAAACATCTTTAAAAAATCAACCTACGGAAGAGGTGTAAATTCTGGGTCTTCATCACATGATATCCTCTGTGTCAGCAATTAGATATATTTATTTTATTTATTTCTACCAACATAAATATAATTTCTGGCAAACATTTAGGAAGGTTAGATCGTAATAAAGAACGTGATCTCGTGTTATTGTTGACAGAATTTAGGACGTTCAACTTCGATATTATAGAATATTCTTGCAATTCTTTTCTGATAATACCATTTTGCAAGGACGTCCTTTATTCTTCCTTTTAAAAAATCTGGCTTACGTTTGTTTCTTTTTGCACTTGGTGTTTGCCATGCCCCCGTTTATTAAAATGTTCTTTACGCAACACACCAGCTCCATTTGAATAATCTATTGCTAGTTTAACAATGTTATTCACAATGACAAATGGATTCACCAATTTCACGTTTATTGTCATTCAACGAAGTAACAAAACGTATACAAGAAGTTAGGATTATGGACTTATCGACTATTTATCATCTTTTTTGTTTGTTATTTACGTCCTCCAACGTTGGCATATCGGACGATAAATGAAATGGGTGAAATGATGCTCAAATGAGCCCGAGGCCCTAGGAGCTCAGAGTTACCTGACATTCGTCTTTCAGGATAAGGTAAAACCCCGGAAAAACCTTATCTAGGTAAGTCACCCCAACCGAGATTCGAACTCAGGACCTCTTGAGCGTGAGGCAGACACGCTATCATCTGCGCTACCGAGGCGGGCAACGTCCTCCAAGATAAGTAATATACGAGATGAATAAAATGCGTGAAATGATGCTCAAATGCGACCAGGACTAATAGAACTTAGGGTTACCAGACATCCATATTTCAGGATAAGGGAAAACCCTGGAAAAGACCTTATCCAGATAACTCACCTGTCCGAGATTTCGAATTCAGGACCTCTTGAATGTGAGGCAGATACGCTATTACTTACTACGCTACGGAGGCCGACACACACACACACACACACACACACACACACACACACACACACACACACACACACACACACACACACACACACACACACACACACACACACACATACACACACAAAATAAGGATGGCCACATAGAACTAAACGGAAGCTATAACTTCTTTCAGATTTACTGTTCATATTACTTTAAAGTTTCGAACAATAACATGACAGACTAAATAATTGAATCATTCATATTTCAAATTTAATGAGTATTGCACTTACACATCACATACATTTATCCCAAAAGCACGGAGGAGCGCATATACCCTCATTTTATTCCTGATATTTCTCACCACACATCGACAAAGAACTTCTTCAATTGTTCTGCAGTCTTGCAAGATCCTGACCCTGAGTTTCAAGAGACTTCCCGGATGTTGATTCTTTTAAGGGGTGCACTGCATTGCCTCTCTCATGGCGTCCACATTTTCTAGCGGTCTGATTTAGAAGCACGTGGCTTGAACACACTCGCTTGACTTTCAAACTTCTTCAGTATTTAGATCGTGTTCCAACTTGTGTTGACATATTGTCTCTGTGTAACTATTACACTGCTGATCTCTACGTAGAAAAGCACCAAATTCACTCGTCAACAGTAAGCCACACCAACTCATCATTGGTGACATATAGCGTTATTCTTATATAATAAAGCATTTATCAGAAGTTTCAAAAATTAGTAATTTTAATGAATGATCAAAAGGTGGAGAAACAAAATCTCGTGTGTCATCCTGTATATTTGAATAATATACTTCTTTATAAACCAAAGCTAACCACTCTATGCTATGATCTATGGCAAGCTTTGATTTCCGCTAGTTAGTGACGTCATGTGTTTACATCAAGTTGGGCTCCAAAACAGACACTCCTGCAAGAAACACCTGAATGACTGCCTCGTGGTCTACGTTGGCACGCTAACTTCCAAATCTACAAGTCCTACGTTCGATTACTGCCTTGAAGATAGAATGTTCCTTTAGCAGGGATTATTCATCTTCCCTAAGGTCTAAAAGTATGAGTGACAATTTAAAAAGAAACACCTCTCGAGCAAATGATTGCCGATGTGCAGTTGCTACAAAGGTGATTGTTGATGACTGCACTTAAAATGGATACGTTGCATTCATATTACTCTTTCAACTCACTATGCTATAAACAATTCTGATACAGTTGTTAATATGTCAAGTGCCAAAGCAATGTTAAATTTATTCATTTATGATACTTACTGATATCTTTAATATGATGAAAGTTTTGTTTTGAATTGGTATGTGTTATAGGTGGCCATGACTGAATAAGTAGGTCACAAACAGGTGAAGATGAATGTTAACGTTCAGTCAAAATAAATGGTAAATATGATAAAATCAATAGAAAGATAAAATTATAAAAGAAAATTGTTTTTGGATTTATATTTGGAAAATAAGAGTTATATAATTCAAAATTAGTGTATTGGGCACAGAGGAAAGTGATGTAGATTAGAAGATTTAGTTACCACGGTGATAAATTAAAATCAATCAAGGGAAAGGAGAAGACGGCATCTTTTACATTGTAATCTCAACATGAGCAGGCGCATGTGTACAAGTGCTGCATATTTGCAAAAGTCTGGCTACAAAACAGAGAATACGAACAGCTTCAATTATTTATCAACGTGAGTAGAAGCTTGGATATAGCGGAAGTTAGATGTCTGAAAACTAATGTCTGAAATGCGAAGAAATCGTGTGTACGTAAAGACAACAGAAATCCAAGAAAATGATTGTATTAGGATTTTAATCATTAGAATTGTATGAGAATATGTTTGATCATCGCAGAAGATGGACGTTCGTGAATTGCAGCCTGTAACAATAAGAAATAATTCTCCAAAACGTGTAGGAGAATAAGAAAATGTTGCCACAACGTGATCCATCATCATAGCACCAAATAGACTTCGGCTACAAATGCCGCAACAACGTGGGACAACCACATTACAACGAGCACACCACATTACCAGCGCGAAACTGCTGCAATTCTTACAAAACTTTTTAAAACTATTTTATGTTAATCCAGATAAACTTATAACACACATTTACATATTTATGTAGACAAAGCGTTAGACTTTTAAGATGGATTTTGCTAAGTGATTGCTGCTCTTAGGAAGGATTTTACACCCCTGCACTGAGTTCAAAGATTTATTGTGCTGGAACATTTTTTATTACAAATTAATTCTTATAAATAATGCCTTTACCTCGAAAACACGAAATCGCCTAACATGGAACTGCAATGCATCTTCATTTGGAGGAACGCAAAAACAATTCCAAGACCGGTTTCTTAGCAGATATTCAGGTAAGCCAAAAAACACCAAACAGTATAGTGGAAACTCAATTCCCACAAAAGTATCACCGGTTATGTCATATTCTTAGCTTAGTACAAATCTAATACAAAATTTACGTAAATGGAAAAAGCTAGATACTTGACGTATGATTTCAACTTCCATAAGTTCAATTCACGTTAGGTAAATGTATTCTGAAGTATTTTCGTGTTATGGGACACCTTATTTTGAAGTAGTTATTCAAGGGGCCGCGCCGTGGCTCAGTGGTTAGACCGTTTGGCTCTCACCAAGGCGGCCCGGGTTCGATCCCAGGAGACCGCAAAGTGAGACTTGTGGTGGAAAACACGGCGCTGGGGCGGGTTTTCTCCGGGATCTCCGGTTTTCCCCACCATCTCATTCCACCGGTGCTCCATCTTCATCTCATTTATCATCAGTGTCGTCGCCTGCGGCGCCGTATGTAGTAAAAGCTGGCGTTAAACACTATAGATAGTTATTCAATTATCTTTCATTTACTCTAACTTCATTTTGTTCATTAAACTAGCTATCGCAAATATATTTTCAATGACTTTCGTTGTTTGTCAAATAATCTTACTTCAAATATTACTTAAGTCGCACTAGTTTGTTATAGAATGTTTCTTACTTAGCCTTGGAATGTGTTTTACAATTATTCATATCCTCCTAGAACCCTAGAATTTTCAAACTCGCAAAGGCGTAAACAATATAATAATGTTAAATACATACACACACTCCTTTTGAACTCACTGGTCTACTTATAAATTTTGTCTATATAAATTCTAAATGCGAGGTCTGTTCAATAAAGAATGATCACTTATTTTTTTACAACGTACCTTTACTCATCCTCATTATTTTGATGGTCCTTCTTAAAATAGTCTCCCCTGAATGCGATGCACTTGTCCCAGCGTTTCTGACAGTCTTCAAAGACATGCTAGAAGTCCTTTTTTGAGAGATCTTTAAAAATCGCCTCCGCAGCCTTCACCAGTGTTTCTGATGATGGACAATGCCTCCCACGAAGGCGTTTCTTCAAGTTAGGGAATAGAAAAAAGTCACATGGGGCTAAATCCGGACTATAGAGAGGGTGAGGGATGCACTTCACGTTGATTTTTGCAAGATATTCAGCAACAACATTGGCAATATGCGGCCGCGCATTATCGTGGTGCAGCATCCAGCCTGCTTCATGGGAATGTGGTCTTTTGCGCCTGATATGGACTTGCAATATTTTCAGGACATCCCTGTAGTATTGTCCAGTTACTTTCTCAGCAGAAGCAACCACTCTTACTTTTTTGGGGGTTGGTGATGAAGGAGATTTCCACACTGAGCTTTGCTGTTTGCTCTCAGAATCAAGTTCCATCAGCAGTGATTACGTTTGAAAGAAACTCCGGATCTTCCTCTAACATCAACTTTAGCTGCATGCAGACCTACATGCGAATGTCCTTTTGTTCGGGGATCAACAGTCATGGAACCCATCGCGCACAAACACGTCTCATGTGTAATGTTTCTGTTACCAACTTGTGGGTGGCACCCGATGAAATGTTCAGTATTTCAGAAAGTGATCTTAAGGTAATTCGTCGGTCCTCTATGACAATGGCAGTAGCAGTGTTGATGTTTTCTTCCGTAAGAGCAGTAAATGGAGTACCGGGTTCACCTTCCTCTGTAATTCATTGTCTCCCCTCTTTTAACATTTTAAACCACCTTCGAGCTGTGTTGTAGGGAAGAACAGACTCTCCATAGGCCTTCTGTAACATTGTATAGGCCTCAACTGAAGATTCGTTGAGATGAAAGCAGAATTTCAAAGCCGCATATTGTTCCTCGTGTGCTACCTCCATTGCAGCGGTAGGCGATACTGAACATGTCTGAATTTGCCATTTTCTCACTGGCGGGAACCAGGAGTCCAACAATGTAACTACTACGGCGTGTTTGTTTCACATTAAGCTAACAGAATATAATAATTTTGAATTTTAGTGCGAAAAATTATGACCGTAAAAAATTATGATCATTCTCTATTGAACAGCCCTCGTATTTACCTGATTTTAAACATTAAAATCATCGCCTTCGATATAAAAACTTTTATTATGACCTTGGCGCATATGTAATTCACTGTTATCAAATAGTGCTGAGATAGAACTTGCAGTCATCTCTGGCACTTACGTTGCTTCCTATGAACTCTATTTATGCTCCTGTATACCGTAGCGTACTCACCCTTTGACAACTACTAGGGTTGTTGAACTGTCATTGAATCAGCACAAAATGTTTTAACCAGTATCCCAATGATCAGAATGATTCTTTTTAATATTATCGGTCCAGTTTCCTTTGAACCAGCTTTCACTATCATATAGTGTATTCCTTACGCAATGGCCTGAACTTCACTTCACCGTCTTTGGCTTCTATTACAATTTCAGAAGGAATAGCACATATTCATCCATATTGCTCGAAACGAATTAACTTTAGGCTGGCCCCGTACCTCAGTCGGTAGAGCACCTGCCTGCCGTGCTAGGGGTCCCGGGTTCAATTCCCGGCGGTGGGGATGCGGATTGTTCTCCGACTAAGATAATTCCTCATCTTCCCCAGTCTGGAAGTATGAATGAGAGTCCGAATGTGTGCGTGATCTAATGGTTAAAACCCAACGAATACGAGTTAACACCTTCGATATGTTCTAAAGGAGAACGGCCGCCGATATGACCATTGAAGTTAAAGACAGGATATAAATGGAACAAATTAAAAAAAATTACTTTGATTATTAAACACAGTCTCTAAACGCTTTCCTAAGAAAAATTTGGACGAGAATTCACAGCTTTTCTCTAAATTTCTTCTATTTCTTTATTAAATAGAAAATAATTGCGCTAAAGGTCATTATATGAAACTATTAACACCATACCCTCCAACAGTTTAAAAATCCCGTCTTGCTTAAGGTAAATTATTACCACTGGCTTTCTCTTGAATCTATTTCTCCTGTGGAAAAAGCTTTAGGAATGTTTCCATGCATGCAGTAGCAAAGGAAGGGCCCTTATGTTTCCTCTAAATTATGTTTACAATGTTAAACAAAATGAATAAACTGCATTCATCCTTGGTTATACAAGTCTTCCTACACTACGAACCCTTCACCTGTATAAACCTGGCGCTTACTGAATACATTATGAGGTCTCGAATAACTTTTGCAGCCAAATACAGTGGATAATGCATTCTAAGACACCAACCTTAAAGACATTTCTCACACAATCTTGATATTTAATCAGTTTTCAATACTGATCTGGAAAGCGAGGCAAAACCATTATCATAAAAGAATGCAAAGCAGTGATTTTCTTGGACTTCTTTCCGAACTTTCAACTCGTCTAATTTTTCTTCCGTAAAAACAGTCGATCATATGTTTATCTTCGTTTAAGTAGGACCAAGAATGTTTAAACTGCTCTAAGATCTATAAACTGTAGATTTGTTAGAAATAGTGACCTCCAAAGAATTTCTGTATAAATTCAATCAGAATTTCGAGCAACTCTCAGCACAATAAACAATTTGTTCTGCAATACACGCCAAGAAATCTGCACACAATTTCATGTAAGTTATACTATCAATACGGACCATGCCAGACAAACGTAAAACTGAGGTGCTAATGTGCGTGAGCTAGGTTACCGCTGAGCAAGATCGTTCATCTCGTCCCTGGTAGGCATAAGAACAGTCGGCTACTGTCTGCATCATTATAAACCTGAGATAATACTATGGATATATAAATATTCTGTATACCGTGTAACAGTTGTTGCGATTTATATTTAAAAAGGGCTTGAACAATTTATAAATTTATAAAAAAAATGTGTAAAAATATATGTAATTTTGTGATTGGGTGTGGTAATAATTGTATTACGTAATGTAGTGACGTAGTAGTAAATCGGCCAATCATATAAAAGCGATATATGGGTAGTGATAGTAACGAAGGATTAAATAATCTTGGTGTAGAAACCGAAAGAAAATTCATCTTTCTTTCTGGAACGCCGAAGAGATCGGACTCTTTTTAAATTGCTCGAAAGTATTTAAGGGTTAGTTCAATTTGAAGCATTAGATTGATTCCAATCACAGTATAAAGTTTTGTGATAAGAATTGTAATGGATTTGGTGTTAAAAGAAATAAACAAAAGATTGATTTCTTATAGAAATTCAAATTAAAAATCCTAATGATTTCTTCACTCGTTACCACCTTTGTAACATAGAACTTTCATTGTTCGTAAGTAAGAATATAACAGAAGAATATTAAAAGCTAGCCGAGGCATAATTAAGGATTTTCCTGATAACTTCGGGGAACATCTTCTTCATCAAGTCATAATATTTTCGACGAAGGTAAGGTCGATGAAGTAAGACCAACGACGGGAGATACTAGCACCAATCTTGCTATATATGTTGCCGTAACTTTGGGGCATCGAAACCCACAACAACGGAGGAATCCTACTACATATGTCGCCACAACGTGGGGATCATAGCATCTTCAGCATTGCACCATCCCCCCAGCACCAAAAGCTTCTGTTTCAACATGATTTTCACAACGCAGGGCTTATAGCTCGTCGTCTTCAATCATCGCATGTGTAACAGAATAGAAATCATGCTACAACCGTTAAAAAAATGCACCTTGAAGGTTATATAATATAAAGTACTTGGAGCTTTGATACAGCAAATACACAAGCAAGAAAAAAATAGAACTTTGAAGTTTACCCCTTTTTTATTGAAATAATACCCAGTTAATTATGTATCAGAAGATCTTAGTTCTTTAAACCAAATAGTTTTCTATCAAACCCTCTATTGTATTGCACATTAACAATGACATTTTTAATGTTAGAAAATACGTGTTATGGTTCAAAACCAAGCGCGTTTCGTACTATCTCTTATTTCTACGATGCACAGTACAGTTAAAAAGCGAAATATGCCATCAATACCAAATTGCAGTTAATCTTTAGATTTGCCAAGAGCGCGCTAAGAAAATTTTCCAAGAGCATTCTGTAATTGCAAACTGCACTTTTCATTTTCTTTATTTTCCAATTTTCTAAAGAAAAAAAAAGTCTGTCACAATTCTGATTAAAATACATTTTTTCCTAATTATATTTCGCCTTTAACATCTAAGGTCATATTGGCGACTTCGTTTCGTACAATAAGTACTCTAGCCAGCCTCGGTAGCGTAGATGGTAGCAAGTCTGCCTCCCGTTCAAGAGGTCCCGAGTTCGAATCTCGGTCAGGTTGAGTTACCTGCATAAAGTTTTTTTCGATGTTTTCCCTTCTCCTAAACCACGAATGTCGGGTAACTCTACGCTCTATGGACCCTGGACCCATTTGAGCATCATTTCACCCATTCTATTCATCGTCCAATATGACTTAAAAAGCTAAAGGACCTAAATTACAAAAAAAAAAAAAAAAAAAAAAAAAAAAAAAAGTTTATCGGCAGTGTAATGTTCAATCGTTTTAGTAATATGTCAATATTTGAGTTTTAAGTAGGGCTTCTGGATTAACAGCCGTGCAATATTAATAAAGTTGCTCGAGCTTTCGGCCACGTTTACTCTATGGCCTTCTTCAGGAAGTCACTTCACTGTTCCTGAAGAAGGCCATAGAGTAAAAACATGGCCGAAAGCTCGAGCAACTTTATAAATATCGCACGGCTGGTAGCTCGAGAAGCTTTACTTAATAATCATCGTCGTGAAAGCTTCAAATCTTACAATATTTGAGCTCCTTTACTTTTTTTCTTTGTAGAAATTAAATTTTCTTTGTCATTAGCACTTTCAGTCTCTAGGGTGGATGAGGCATAATTCTGACTAAAGAAAAATTCCTATCCATCCACCGAGAGTTGAGTCCCAACTGTGGAATTGGAAGCTGGTGTGCTTGACCAATAAATTTGATTAATACAATTTGAAGTGTAAAATATATTGAACTTAATGTATTTGGTAAAGCGTAAAAGCTTTTGACAAAAATATAGCTTTCTATAAGATGTCTTTGTAACATTAGTTGTAGTTTTCAATACCTTCGTAATCCTTTGAACTGTCGACATTCACTTGTTCCTAGAGGTGTCATGGAGAGTAGATACTGCATACAGCAAGTATATAACAACTAATTTTTAGACACTTGACTATAACTTCACCCCATATATGCCAGCCTCTCTAGCATGTCTGCCTCTCTTTCAAAGGCTCCCGAGTTCGAATTTCGGTCAAAGTGAGTTAGATTGCATTGGAATACGTTATGGAGAGGATAACACTGCGACCAGTATTGATCTATTGCCCCAAGTGGAGCATCCCCAAAAAGGATGAGGGGAGGGGAGACAAAGCATGGCCGACCTAGGAGTCACATCAGTGCAGAGGGCACGGTCCCTACAATTGATCAGTTGGGGTCCACAGCACTCCGTTATAGCCATTATCTCTCCCACCGTGGTCCTGAAATGGTCCACCAGGCCGGCGTGGAGACCGGAAAAGGAAGTGTTTGCCAGGAGCATATCATCCTCCCATGCAGCGCCGAGATTCGCCGACACTTTCGGCCCTGAAAGGGACCACCAGATAAGAGAGGTGAAATGGAGGAACAGGAAATTCGGGAGTTGCAATTAACCTACCCAGCATTCGCCTGGCAACCCGGGAAAACTCCCAAGAAACCCATGGATCAAGTAGGCCATCCATGGGAATCAAAGCCCGACCTCCCGAATGTGAGCCATAGAGGAAACCACCTGAGCCATCCCGCTCGTTGAGTTATCTGGATAAGGTCTTTTTTTTCTTCGGAATTTTCCCTTATCCTGAAAGATGAATTTCTCTAAAGTATATGGATCGCGGACCACTCATTTGGACATGATTTCATTCATTGTACGATATGACTTAACTTTGGAGGACGTACATTGAAAATGAAAAATCATCTATATGCCCACAAGACACAAAGAAACTTATAGTGAACCCATTTCAGCAAAAGTTTACCACGATAAACACAAGTTTTTGTAAGAACAGTTGTGGAAGATGTATAAAATAATGGCTAGAGGACGTCATGGGAATAACTCTAACTGCTACTAGTAAAATTTAAACAATGCAAAGGAAGTACACAAAAACATGAGATTCCTCGGCACGGAGTAGGTTTCAAATCTCATATCATTAATCCTATTTGCATTACGAAGTAACTCAGAATGGAGTAACTTCCTAAATCAAATATTTGCTTGGTCAAAATCCTCGTGCCCTTAATCGCTGGGTTTCCAGGATTCTAACTGTTGTAGCAACAAGTTGCAGCAAATGTAACGTTATCGGCATTAGAAGCGTTAGAGTGAAACCGGTTTTGATTTGCTCATCAGTTTGCTTTCTTCTGCTTCTCCTCATTTCCTGTTCTGCTACAAGCGTCCACATCCTGGCTGAGAAATCAACAACACTTCTTCGTCTATTACATGGCAGGTGCATCCTTATGAGTCTCCTCACTTTATGTGATTTCCCGCCCCCATGGAGGTTTAAAAGTCTACATGTATGTGTGTTTTGTTAAAAAGTTATTCTTGTTTGTTAAACAATGTCACTTGCTAGGATCATTTTAGATATTACAGAAGTTTGTCCACAGGATTGCTTTTATATGCCATAAATTTACTGACAAAGGGCTGTCGCTTTTAAATATATCTGTAATGCATTGGTAGGGGCTGGGTTTGAACCCGCGACTTGGGGATCGCTAGGTTAACTGAGTCAACTAGATCGATGTATGGTTTTTGTTTTCTACCAGGTGCGTTCAAGTTATAACAACTCCTTTTTTTCAGGACTGTGACCAGATAGGAACTTCTGTTTTCTTTAAAATGTATGTGGATTCTTTGTGAATGCCTTACAGAGATGGTAGCACTGTACAGTGCATAGAACTCTAGTGGCAGTGAACAAGAACAAAGACTTTTTTGATACATAAAATAGCGACGTTTTCATTGCAAGAACGGCGTGTAATCATTCGTTTTCTCAATTTTCGTATTCTGGAAATCTATCCGGCAGATTCAGCAGAATTCTCGCCAAATAAAACAAACATCAGGACCATCCACAAGCCACCTCCGAAGATTAAACATCTGTTGAGACCAGTGAAAGACAAACCGGACTTCCAAGTTCCGGGAGTGTACCGCATTCCCTGTGAATGAGGGATACCGTATACAGGACAAACCGGAAGGACCATCGTTACTAGAATAATCGAACATGAACGGAGCATTCGTTTAATGCAACCTGAGAAGTTTGGGCTGGCAGAGCATTGTTTTGATAATGACCATAGAGCCAATTTTCGGGGACGACCAACTTGGCAATATGCAACAGTTACTGGGAGCGGAGAATTAAGTAGGCTTTGGCGATTTCCTCTGAAAGGAACACGCTTAATCGTGATGCTGGATTTCAGTTCAGTTCCTCTTGGAAACCGGCCTTAAAAATGGAAATCCGTCGATTTAAGAAGCAAAGATCAGTACAGCTTGATAATCAAGTTAAGTAGTTACGTTTGACACAATGTTCTATACTCACGCCATCTACTGACCTGGCATTTAATTTACTGAAAACAGTCTTTTGTTCAGTAATGAGAATTTTGATAGTGTTTTGTCTTTGTTTAAATTGGTGTTATATCCAGCGTTTCATTTGTGGTATAACATTTTATGAATATCCTGATGATGGGAGCGATGCACATTCCCGAAACGTCGATATCTAATCGTCTTTTCACCTGGCTTGTTTCCCGAGGAGAAAGTGAGCGAGTACAAGGACTGTTTTTGCTACTTAAAATGGCGACGTTTTCATTGCAAGAACAGCGTGTAATCATTCATGTTCTCAATTTTCGTGGTGTGGTACCTATTGAACTGCATAGCCAGTTGAGTGAGGCATGTGGTGATGGCCCCATGGATGTGTCTAATGTGCGTTCCTGGGTGCGACAGTTCAATGAAGGCAGAACATCGTGTGACAGATCAAGACAGTTGCAGACATCGACTCCAAAATTGGCATTTCCGTGGGATCTGTGCACACAATCCTGCATGAAGATCTGAAAATGCTCAATCGACCATCCTTCAAAACAACGTTCTCCACTCGCTGGATCATGTCTTCAGACCGGCTGGTGCGTGAGTCTTATTTATTTACGAGGGCTATTCAATAAAGAGTGATCACAATTTTGTTTGACAACGTAACTTTGCTCATCCTCATAATTTTGATGGCGCTTCTCAAAATAGTCCCTGAATTCAATGCACTTGTCCCAGCTTTTCTGCCAGTCTTCAAAGACATGCTGGAAAACACTTTTTGAGAGATCCTTCAAAATCGCCTCCGCAGCCTTCACTACCTATTCTGATGATGGATAATGCCTCCTACGAAGGCTTTTCTTCAAGTTAGGAATAGGACAGAGTCACGTGGGGCTAAATCCGGACTATAGGGAGGGTGAGGGATGCACTTCACGTTGATTTTTGCAAGATATTCAGCAACAACATTGGCAATATGCGGCCACGCATTATCGTGGTGCAGCATCCAGCTTGTTTCATGGAAATGTGGTATTTTGCACCTGATATGGACCTACAATGTTTTAAGGACATCTCTGTATTATTGTCCAATTACTGATGTGTGTGCAGGTACAACATGCTGATAAACCAAGAATGAGATACCATAAGTTTCCCAGCAGAAGCAAGGACTTTTGCTTTTTTGGAGGTTAGCGATGAAGGAGATTTCCACACTGAGCTTTGCTGTTTGCTCTCAGGATCAAAATGATGTAGCCAAGTTTCATCAGCAGTGATTACGTTTGAAAGAAACTCCGGATCTTCGTCTAACATCAACTTTAACTGCATATCGCCTCCATTACAGCGGTAGACTATACTGAACATGTCTGAACTTTCCTGGTTCTCACAGGCGGGAATCAGGAGTACCAACAATGAAACTACTACAGCGTATTTGTTTCACATTAAGCTAACAGAATATAATAAAATTGAATTTTGGTGCGAAAAATTATGACCGTAAAAAATTATGATCATTCTTTATTGAATAGGCTCGTGGTTATGGTCCCACTTCAACTGCTTTGGTTCTCAGTGTCCCAATCTATATTGGGACTCAGACACAGTTTAATTTTGCTCAAAGGCTTCATTACCAGGCTTGAGGTTCTTTTATGTCTTAAATCTACGTTGCCTTTACTTCCCTTCCGAAGGAAGCCATGTTAAGGATTTTGTATGCCCGATAAATCTGTCACAATCCGTCGGTGTGTTTGTGTGTGTGTGTGTGTGTGTGTGTGTGTGTGTGTGTGTGTGTGTGTGTGTGTGTGTGTGTGTGTGCGTGCGTACGTGTGCGTCTTGACTGTGAACAGATAACTGAAAAACGAAGTCTGTAAACTCCAAATCGTAGTCGCATCTTTCATTACCTGGAAAAGAATTTTTTGCTATCTCGCTTCTGTCCAATGGGAATCGATTCATATATAATTATAACCATTCAGACACATCAGAATATCTTACGTACGAGATGTAATCACGTGACATGAACTAGTTTCGCTTTATTTCCATGTTCTAGTTATAAAATGGACTATACACAAGTTTCGCACGTTGCTATATAAGCCAGAGAAATGCACCGTTCGTTTCCTATCGAACGCTTTCGGCAAATAAATCTTAATTTTGGATAACTGCCAAAACGCACCACATCCTTCAAATCGTGGAAAGCGACTTCGTCAATCCATTCAACCGTTTCCTGCCTCTTTTAATATAGTTCTACTTCCACAGCACATTAATTTTATTGCTGCGTTGCATATCTTCCAGGAATCAGAAAAAATGTAGCATAGAACGATAAAGTCTAGCAATAAAGAAAACCACAGCCTTTATTTTGTACGCGTCTTGCATTTTATGACTTGCGTGTTTCTATCAACAGTTTTATGTTCCTGTTATGTGAGTCACAAAGCTCTTTCTGAGAAAAGCACTCAAAGCTGAAAACTAAGGAACATGCCAAGGATAGCGCGTCAAAACGCTTAAACGATTTTTATTTTACCGAAATGTTTCTAGTTATTTCCGGTACCAGCCGAACCTGCGAATATTTGGCAGCCTGCAAAGCGCTTATTGTATCCAAGAGATGGGGACTCATGTTGCCAACATTGGCAAACCAAGGCCTGCCAGCAGGTATCTAATTGGTTAGGTGCAGCTGTTTATCCGTAATTATTATCGCTTTCATTTTAGAGTTAGGCTTTGAGTGCTACCATGTTAATTCACTAAAAAAGTACTTATGGTGAAATTTGAATAAAATCTTGTGAAGAAATAGCAATTTTTCAACATTTTACTTATAGAGAATTACATTAATTTTTGGGCTTTTTATGCCAAATATATTTTTGGCTACTAAGCTTTAAATATTAAAAAAGTGAGTGTTTAAATATTTCACAAACAATTTTATCTAAGAAATCGTGTAGTGTTGCATAATATTATTCTTTAATGGGAAATAACTGTATTACCGAAATAATTTGCTGATTTTAAAATTTAACCTATTCAAATATTTATCGTAGTGGCATTCTCAAACGATTTTAATTTAGCTTTTTTAATTTATTCTATTAGAAGCTCAGTTGCATATATTAAATAAATGCAATACTTATTATATTAGATCTGTGATACATAATATCTTGAGTTTAATCTGTTGTGGATATAAATCTGAAATTTCAACGGATACACTTACGTCATAAGGTTGAATTGAAAGGTATTAACTATACACAAATTTCTGAATTTAAACTTGTTACAGTTGTACAGATTTTATTTATCCGTTTATCTCTTTCTTTTTCTGGAGATTTATAACGAATTTTAATGTCTCAGTTTTACCTTTTTTATAATAAATCATTTTATTTTCTGTATCACTTGCGTATATTAGATAAAGCGTCTCTTACAATTGAGCTTTCAATTTAAATCCACGTTTTAAGATCCAGTTTATGCATTATTCAACATCTTCAAAACGCCCTTCTGTAAGACATACTTGCTTGACTTAAATATTGAAATTTATTAATTATCCAGACTTTTACTTATGGAGCCACATACGAGTATGTCTCTCACATACACACAAAGATACACTTTCTAAGAATGCTTCTGTGGTTTCAGGGGACTTAAAACATTTAACATTGAGAAACCTAATTATCAAATGCATGTCTTTAATACAATAGTTAGTTTTCTGGTTTTATTTAACTGAACCAGCTCGAATTTAAAAATACTTTCGCCGTTAAACTATTGGATGGAAGGGAAACTTACAAATAGGTTGACTAAAGGTAGCCGCCGGAGTTGAAAGTTACAAACAAAAACAACAAAAGGTGATATTAAACATTTCTTTATAAATTAGGACGTACGCTGTTAGATTCTGCACACAGTGCGCAACATTCATGTGACTTCCTCTACTCATTCTAGGGCAAACTATTTTCACAAACGCTTTTTCTTCAAATACCTTTTGAATGTTGACGATAAACCTTTGCACAAATGACTTCATTGTTAACATTTGGTTAAAGGTACAAGAAGAAATCAGGAGGACAAAGACAAGGCTGTAGCTTATCATCTACTCTTTTTAGTATACATATATATGGACGATATTCTAAATGAATGGAAGATTTTAGTACACCCAGGAATCAAAATGAAAGAAAATATTTATATTAATACTCTGCTGTTTGCCGATGACCAAATATTGATTCATCGAAATGAAAATCAACTGCAAAAATCATTGTATATTCTAAATAAAATAAAGTATAATTTTAAAATATCAGAAGAAAAAACAAAAATTATGACTTTTAAAGGAAATTATAATGTAAGATCCAAAATTGTTTTAGGAAATAAGTTTTAGAACAAATATCGAGTTTTAAATATTTAGGATGTAACATAAGTTTTAGAAAAAATGCTGCTTTAGATGAAAAAGTAAACAAATTCGGAGCAATATGTGGGACAATCCAAAGAACTTTTAAAAACAGAGTGAGAAAGGATACAAAAATGAAAATGTATAAGGTAATGACTATTCCAACTTTACTATATGGAAACGAAACCTGGGTGCCAACACAAAAGGATTTAAATAAAATACAGACTGCAGAAATGAAATTTTTAAGAAGTCTTAAAGGCTGTACAATATTGGACAAAATAAGAAATGGGGATATTAGAAAGGAATTAGAAATCGAACCAATCCATGACAAAATATCAGAACGAAGGCAACAATGACATGAACATACATTAAGAATGGAGGATGGAAAATATCCAAATGCAGTATTAAACTATAATCCAAAAGGAAGAAGAGACAGAGGACGCTGGAGAGATCTATAACGCCGGGACGGGCGATATGCCCAAACCATGGAGTGAAGAATAAGAATAAGAAGAAAAACAGGAGCTTTATTTTTATTTACATACTCCAAGGTTAAGTCATATGGAACGATGAATAAAATTGGTGAAATAATGCTCAAACGAACCTAGGGTCCATAGAGCTTAGAGTTATCCGACATTCATTTTCAAGATAAAGGTAAACTCGGGAAAAGACCTTATCCAGATAACTCACCCTCACAGAGATTCGAACTCGGGTCCTCTTGAACGTGAGGCAGACACACGCCACAGAGGCAGGCATTTAGGAGGCATGAAGTGATAAGATTTATAAGTGGATCACTATCTAAGGTATATAGCGTTGACATTCTTCTTCTTACTTGATTACGAGAACAATTGGTTATCTCAAAATTAGAAAGATGTAAAGTGCTTGAAAATTCAAACAAATAATAAGGAATATTTTGGAAATTGTTTAAAATGTTCACATAAAGGATACTTATAAGTTTCTTTTTCTGTAGTAGTTAATTGTTCTCCAAATCTTATATACATTCCTTTACTAAGAAGTTAAAATTCATTTGTAAGCACAATTACAGAATGACTGACTTTTCTTTTTGAGCCAGGTTTGCCTGAAATTCAGAATTTTACTGTCCATTTGTTTGTTAAACTTTCATCCAGTGAGTACGTACCACCCTTTTTTTTATTTTCAATGTTAGCCAACTTAAAGCTCCTAGGTTGTATAGGACGATGAATGAGTCAAATGTGTGAAGTGGTACTCAAGAATTCGAGCTTCATAGAGCTTAAACTAACCCGAATTCGATTTCTTAAGGAAAGGAAAAATCTTAAGTAACTCGCTTTAACTGAGATTGAACTTAGGATCCTTGAACTACTAATTTTGAAATAAGCTTTTATTTTGTTCGTTTTAAAATATATTTGATGTTTAAATGTGCCCACGAGTTTAAATATCGCTAAGGAGGTTCGCACCCCGCGGTTGGTAACCTTGCAACAGACATGCACAGATGTGCTGCACTTCTCCCGGAAATGCTGCTGGCCTGAGCCACGCGCGCGCCGGTCCAGTCAGACTGTCTATTGTTGGAACCGTGTCAGTTGTAAAGAGTAGTAAACAGCGAAAACTCGGCCTGCCCTATTTTTAGTGTTTAAAGGAAAGAATGGATTGTGCAAGCGCAAAGCGGGTTCTGACCTCGAGAGTAGCACGTGTCGTTCTACAAGAAATTCGTGTGTTGTACCAATTTTTGCTGTGTTTATCTGTTTCTAGCCCAGATTCCAAGATAGCTGATAACATTCACGCACAACGTCATCATGCACATATTTAATCTTGGGTAAAATTTCCCGCATTATGTGTCACTCACGCATCTGGTACTTAAGATCAAGTATTCTTTCATTCGAAACCTAGTTCTATCTGAAATAATTATATTGCAAATGTTCTTGTAGGTACATGGGGTTTAAGGGAATACAGTAGCTTCAAGGATAGTTAATTATTTTAACAGCTGATCGGTATGTGATAGCTTTACCAATTCCATTTCTTCTGCATCGACAGGAGAATAAATAAAGAAAAAACGTTTAAACTAAAAAGAAGGAATGTCTGAGAAATTAACTATCCACTTCCAAAAAAGTGAGAATTGTATACTTTAAAGAGACTTATATTTTGTATAATAAAATTCCATCTAACTCTTAGGTTTGTTTGAAAAAGTCAATCAGAATGAAGAGTAATCATAGACTGTCTCAGAAAATTCAATGATACATTCCATTTTATATAAATGTAATATGTCTGTAGTAATTTAATAAATTCATTAGTTATCTTAAAGAAAATCAAAATTATTAGTTTGATATTTAACCAAGTTTTTTGAGTTATGCTATCTACAAATCACACATGCCCGCATATATTTTATTCGAGAAATACTTTGTTTCATTTTAGGAATACTGTAGACTTTTTCTGTACTTTTTTGTTATAATTTACGTTCTCCAACGTTATGCCATATCGAGGAATGAATGAAATTGGTGAAGTGATTGACAGAGTCGACTTGAAAAATGCAATGCCACGGCGGGGATTTGAACCATGGATCTACTGGTTTCCGTCCAGTAGCTCTTACCCATTGAGCTACCATGGCCAATTTGCCGTCATGACATTCCTTTTTAAATCTACGTCCTCCAACGTTAAGTCATATCGGACGGTGAATGAAATGGGTGAAATGATGCTAAAATGTGTCCAGGGTCAATGGAGCTTAGAGCTATCCGACGTTCGTCTGTAAGGATAAGAGAAACCCCCGGAAAACTTATCCAGGTACTCACCCTGACCGAGATTCGAACTGGGGACCTCTTGAACGTGAGGCAGACATGCTACCACCTACGCTACCGAGGCAGGCATGTCATGACATTAAATTCTGCAATTGACTCAAATTTTCCAGGTATACCACTAGGGGCTCTCGTATCCGAGATACACCGTTTGTGGCGACTTACTATTGTATTTGAATCCCAGGTTACATCATTTAACTCTTATTATTTAAGTTAATTGATGGGCGTTAATCATTTCTTCACACTAGCCGTATAAGATTTTGGATTGATAAGAGTCGACATGAAAACTTCAACGCCATGGTCGAGATTTGAAACACGGATCTACTGGTTTCTACTGCATAGTGTGAAGAAATGATTAATTTCTACCAATTAACTTAAATAAGAGTTAAGTGATGAAGCCTGCGACTGAAGTACTTAAAATAGTAAGTCGTCACAAACGGTGGTTTACCGGGGAAATATACGACTGAATTCGAGAATTTAATGCCATGACGCAAATTCGCCATGGTAGCTCAATGGGTAAGAGCAACTGAACGGAAATCAGAAGATCCGTGGTTCAAATCCCGGCCGTGGTATTACATTTTTCATGTCGACTCTATCAGTCCAAAATTTTAGGCTGTATATGGCTAGTGAGGAGAAATGATTGACGAAATGATGTTCCAGTGAGCCCAGGGTCCATAGAGGTTGGAGTTACCGACATCCATCTTTCAGGATAAGGGAAAACCTCAGAAAAACCTTATGCAGATAGCTCACTCGGACCGAGATTCAAACTCGAGACCTCTTGAACGTGAGGCAAGACAAGCACCAGTCGCGCTACAGAGCCGGGATACTTAGATACTCCCTAAGAACTTAACAAAGATGGCAAAAATATAAGGTATACCTCCTGCAGATAGAGCTCTGGATCGTGAAAAGTTCTTAGCATTACCTCCTTGGGAAGGGAAGTAAAGCCGGTTGCCCCAGTTGTGGATAACTTCAAGCCTTTGATCATAATTCAGCGTGCATTTGCGTCCAATATGAAATAGGGTGCTAAGAATCACAGCAGGTAAAGAACATCCATAAATAAAAACTCATTTTCATTTTAGTGGAGGCATTCGAACCATTTAAAATTATTTTGATATTTACTTTATGAAACAAATTTATGAATAGCCCAGGATACCGAAGAAGAAAATGTATGCTCTAGCTCGGATGTGGGTTTTGTAGACTTCGGAGTACTGATCCAATTGGTTATAAAAGCTACATTATTAAATTTGATAGATTTCAAAACAATTCACTTTTGTCTTCATTTTTACATAAAATTATGACTTCAGTTTCTCAGTGAGGAAAATACACATCAGTTCAATTTCTTTAGTTCCGTGATATGGAAAAAGAGCTCATGTAATTGTACAATAGCTTAACTCTCTGCTGCTGTTACCGAGGAAAGGAAACCAAAATATAAATACTTCCAACATTTTCTTTTACTGCTTTTCATGAAATTAACATGGTTTCTACGTAAGAGCTAGAGAATATGCCTAGCAACTATACACTTACACCTTGGCTTAATTTGTTCGTTTCCCATTCTTAACCAAAATAATGCTTACGTATTATTGTGTTTTTGAGTCCATATTGTAATAATGCCATTGGATAAGTAGACGCTATAGCAACCGATTTACAGGGACGATTTCAATGTTACCATTCCATTTTGTAAGGAATTTACAAGACGCAATTGAAATTCTAGGAAGTTGATGATTAGAAATTCTGTTCAAATGATCCATAGGTAGGATTTCAAGACGTGGGTAGCTATTATGTTATCAAAATCCAATGCTGTGTATGAAGTGCTACCATGACGTGATAGCGAGAGGCTACATTTCTGTAACTGGATTCGAGGAATGTTAATAGAGGAGTAAATGATTCAAATCTGATAATAATCTTCAGAGGAAGTGTGATTCCATTTACACCACTACGTCTCAATGCAGAATAACCGGTATTGGAGCCCAGTTTAGTGCAGGAAACCACACCGTGAGAGAATCTGAGTGATGCGTGTGTTAAATGTATACAGGATACGTAATATGGCAATATGCTTTAAATTAATTTTATTTATGGACTCTCTAACTTTTTTATTTTATCCATTTATACCTCGCCTTTAACTGCAATGGTCATATCGGCGGCCGTTCTCCTTTGGAACATATCGAAGGTTAACTCATATACGTTGGGTTTTAATCATTATATCACACATACACGCACACACACACATTCGCGTTCTCATTCATACTTCCAGACTGTGGGGAAGATGAGGAATTATCTAGTTCGGAGAAAAATCCTCATTCGCCAGGAATCGAACCCGGGTATCCTAGTACGGCAGGCGGGAGCTCTACCGACCAAGCTGCGAGGCCATCTCTAAATTCTTATGTGTCTCAGCATCCCATTCTATAATAGGCGTGAAAGATAGCTTAATTATGCTCAGAGGCGTCTATCAGTTTTAAGGTTATTTTACGTACCATAGATACAGGACCAAACAAACCCATGCTAAGGATTCTTACGTCCGAAAATAACATTATTGATATTGATATTTATTTGTACAGTTTCTATTACATTTTCACTATAATGACTTTGATATCTAACAATCACTATTATTCATCATACATGAAATTGCTGACCTAAGATTTACTCGCTCACTCAGGTCCCCTGGCCATAAGCCTTTGGTTTCCCTGAGCAGCTTGTCACTTCTTCCTGACCTTCGCTTCTTTTACCCTAATCCTCTTTTCTATTAACATATATAAGAAATCTCCTATACATCTATTTTTCTTTTCACTCAACCCCGTTAACATGCGTAATGCCACTACGTCTTTATTTACACTGTCACATGTTTTAACCCATATTTCTCTTCTGCAATTTGTTTTCTCTTACATTCTATCAGGTAATTAACAGTGCTCTCTTCATCTCCACAAAATTCACATATCCCTACCTCATTACTTCTCAGCCCAAATAAAACTAAACCATTACCCTTGGTAGGGTATGAACCTGTTACTTCCGAGACCTGAGGATAGCATGCTACTCCTAGAACATGGAGATGTCCCAATGTGTTTTACATTATATAAATGCAGGTCAATAGAGAAATTACCTAGCACTCTTGAATAAATGACCAATATTGACTGTCATCATATAGGTTTAGGTATAAGTACAGAACCATTGGAACTTTGAAGATAGTCGTTATGAAGAGAAGCTAAGATATTGTCGCAAATGACTGTATTAGTTACACTCTGGTGACTCAAGTAGTGGGTGTGACGTCACTCCCTCCCCTCCTTTATGACTAGGTGAATAATCTGTAAGCGATAGACGCTCTCTCTTAAACTGACTCTTGGTGAAGTAAGATGTAGTTGTAGGCGACTCCACTTCTGGACAGGTAAATGGCCGTTATTGCCATTGTAATCTGCTTGTTGTAGTACATATTCTTATTAAGTGAATTCCACATTTAATTAGCCTTACCCTACCTTTGTAGAAATGAAACCTTTATAGAAAAATCCCAATCTCTCGCCAAGGCATGTAGTTCTACTCTGAGTGTTTGCCCCCGTGTTCTACCTGACCACGTGTTCCTTAATTTTCTCAAACTAAGATCAGGTCGTCACAATATCACTTGTGAGGATGCAAAGCCAAGTATCGGTAAAAATCCAACACATTATACGTAATTTAAGAAAATACCAGCAGTGAAATTAGCTCTAATTCATAAGACGGTGTTAGAAATATGTGAATACAGGAAGTCATTTCAACCATATGTCTTAACACGATACGCCCATATTTTCGTGATTTTAGCTGAAGTTTGAGAATTTAAATTATTACAAAGTCAGTAATTTCATTTTCCGATGTATTTAATGTGATTATAAGGAAATAGGAACTCTGGTGATAGGTGAAGTCATTGCTGAAAAGCGTTGTGTTTTTAGCTTTTATATTAACTAGTTTTATTATGTGTGTTTGTATTGTTCAGTACAGATTTTGCAATCGATTTTGAAATACTTTCATGATGAGGTAGAGACTGGAAACCTTATACATAACTAGAAGTGGACGACAATGCAGTATTAATTTGCTTTCAAGAAAATTCCGCAACCTAAAGTAGCCTTTGCACGTTAAAGATTTCAAAACTTTGATTTCCTGAATAAAGGCTTCAACAGTTTTATTTGAAATATCATATGTTCTAGAACAATTGCACACACATTCACACATGAACACAATATTTTACTGAGAGAGTTGTGTGTGTACTAATAAAAAAGAGAACCCATGACATAGCAGCCCAAACTGAGCCTGGACCTGCTAACCCGACTGCGTCTCATGGCTACATACGAGGGGGTGTCGTAAAGTTTTAATTATCACCCTTTAAAAATCATGATAGACAGTTTATGTTGTGCTTGTTAGTAGTCATCATCCAGGTTTACACATTTTTCCCAGCGTTTCTTGACCTTCCGAGCACCTTGATTGTAGAAGTCTGCAGATTGCGCTTTAAACCACTCTTCCACTTCATTAATGACACCATTTGTGTTGTCAAATTGGCGATCACGCAACGTATTCTTCATTTCTGGGAACAAGAAAAAGTCACTTGGTGCGAGATCGGTCGAATAAGGCGGATGCCACATTCCCTTGTTTTGTCAACTGCAACTTGGGATGAATACGCTGGTGCATTGTCAGTCAGAAGACAAATACCTTTGGAGAGCATACCGCATCGTTTCTTAATCAGAGCTGCTCGTAACTTGTCCAGAAGATTGCAGTAGTATCTGCCAGTGATGGTTTGACCCTTGGTAAGATAATCTGTAAGGATGACTCCACGACAGTCCCAAAAAACTGAAAGCTAGACCTTCCCAGCTGAGATTTTCACATTTGCCTTTTTGGGAGGGAAGATTCAGCATGTTTCCATTACATAATCATGGATGTTGTATCTGTATCATACTAATAGATAATAAAAGTCATGTTCATCCTGTTCCAACAGCATAAATGTCTGTCTTGAAACGTTACGCCGTGTTTCCTTTTGGAAAGGGTTAGCAAACGTGGAACCCAACGTGCAGACACCTTAGACATGTGCAGTTCGTCATGAATCATTTCACACACATTACCATAACTGTGTCTCATTCATGATCATTTGGATGATTGCTCGTCTGTTTTCCAGTATTAAACACTCCACTTTCTTCACTGTGACAGCATCGTCTGTCACTGACGGTCTACCAGCTCTTGACTCATCTGTCAGTGACATGTGACCAGTTTGAAAATTGCTCTTCCACCTTATAATAGTGTCATACGATGTGCAGTCATTTCCATAAACAACCATCATCTCATCATGGATTTCCCGGGAAGCTTTGCCGGTCAAGTGCAGGAACTTGATCACACTACGAGCCTCAATTTTCTTCATGTTACATCTCAGTTACTTCTGACACTCATTGAGTGCCCTTAGAGGCACTTTTAGAAAACCTCCGCACGTGTGTAAGTAAGCACCGCGACTCCAAGACGAAATCTCTGACAAATAGTAAATTTGGTACTTAGGTTTAGCATCTTCAAAAGATGCAACACGAACACCTCCAAGAAAATTCTCTTATCCCAAGGTACCTTTCAAGAGGAAGGTTTTTTCTTGAAGCTTTGTACTCTTCAAAAACGATTTTAACAAATTTAAGTACCCCATATTTAAGTTCAGAATAATTACGGAGGGAATTCCGCTTTTAAACCAATAATTACAAATATCTGGAAGCATTTTAGGGCATAAAAATATAAATAAATTGCGTGTTTTAAAATACCTACATTTTTGTGCAAAATTCTTTCTGAATGAAGAGGACTTCATAGGTTATTTCTAAAAAAATTCAAGATATACATTTTATTTATCGTATAAGCAGTTTTAAAATATGGAATTTTGATAAATAGATGAAAAAAAATCTAAAATATCTGAGTTATGCCTTTCCTAGGATTAGAATCACTACGGAAGAGATTCGGACTTGCAACCATTCTTGATCTATTGTACCTATGCCCCCAAGTGGGGCATCCCCGGCAGCAAGGATGAGGCGAGAGCAGTCAGAGGGCAACCGGACCAATGAATCAGGACAGTGTAGAGGGCAGGGTCCCTAAGTTTTACTTAGATGGAGATTTCTTCCGATAGGCCAGGACAACGAATATCGTCCCTCCATGCACCGCCGAGACACACACCGACGTTTCTACTCTGAAAGAGACCAACACATGGGAGATGATATGAAATGATAGTGGAGATGAAATAGAGGGACAGGAAATTTTGGGGATGTAACTAACCTACTCTGCATTTCTCTGGTGACCCGGGAAAACCCCCATTAAAACCCATGGGTCAGGTAGGGTGGCCACGGGAATCTAAGCCGGACCTCCCGAATGTGGGCCACAGAAGAAACCGCCTGAGCCTCCCGCTCGGTTATAATTAAGATATTTACATGACAAATAAAATGCATATTTTGGATTTTCTGTAAATAATCTATGACGTCTTCAATTAGTTGGCATTCTATAAAATGTTAAAACACAAGAGAAAGAAAATCTTACTAAAATGTTTAAAGGAAACAATTTATTACAAATATTTTTGTGATGATATCCATCTTAAAAATAGCCATAGTTGTGGTTTTAATTTTCAGTACATAATAACTTTTAAGTTGCCATTCAGTTGTTTTCTCGAGAGCCATCGAAAGATTATGGACTTGCTAGGCAAGGCTTTCAAACATATGGATTTTCAATACATTGAAAAAATAGGGATAGCAAAGAACATTTAGAAACTACAAAATAAATTAATTTAAATGAAACACATTAGCTTGATCTGCCAAGTGTACAAGGAAGTACAGATGTTTCAGTTATGACATACTTTTCTCCATTTCTCTTTAACATTTCAACTCGGTCCTCGAAGCAAGCAGTTCAGAGTTGTAGATATTATGAATGCAAAAGGATGAACAAAGTGACAGAAGTGTCAGCTCTGTAGTAACGAGTCATCTAAAATGCAACAGAGCTGAAAATTGCATTTGAGGTTAAATTCAAACATTAAACAAATGGAAACCTTTTCCGTGTTGCACCAAAAGCTAAACCATTCACTTTTCAGTGTTTGAAATATGCAAAAGAGACGTTTTAAACATGATGCTCGTATTTGAGAGGTTCCGAATTCGATTACCGATTCGATTTTCCTGTCATTCAGCTTTTTCTTTTCGTCCTTCAGGTGTGCTTCTAGTTTCGTGCGTGAGGTGGCGCTGGACAGATGATGCGAATGCTAGCGTAAAGCATTAGAAGGCTTCTTGGTCGACAGGTCGTTATCGTCCCCTAGACAGCTCCAGTGTGACGGATTCTTGAGCCTAGGACTGCTAAGGACTTCTTCGCTTCTATGGGACTAGTCTGCCTACGTCCCATGGCCTCCTGTGATTCCTTAATTTCGCCCCTTCCACCTGAGAGATTTCTTTTATTTAACGTCCTGCAACGCTGTCATATCCGACGATGAATGAAATGGGTGAAATGATGCTCAAGCTCAGAGTTAACCGGCATTTATCTTTCAAGATAAGAGAAAACACCGGAGAAGACCAAGAGGTCTGAAGATTCAGGACCTCTTGAACGTGAGGCAGACACGCTATCACCTACTTTACAGAGGCGGGCATCTCCTAGATGATAGCTTCATTAGCTTCTATTTACTCTTCACGTTTTTTTCAATCCATTGGGACACCTCGCATACTCCTATCTTAGCAAATCTGTTGCGGCAGCATAGCAAGACCCTAATTGTACCTGTATACCTGCGAACTCCCAGATTGGATTGTTTTACGGTACGGAGAGGATTCGGCACTGTGACATCTTGATCTATTGTACCTATACCCCAAGTGGGACATCCCTGGGAGGAGGGATGAGGCGAGAGGAAAGAGAGGGTGGCCGATCCAAGAAGTCACGACAGCGCAGACGACAGGGTCATTACAACTGACCAATTGGAAACTCCTTCGGCAGGCCAGTACAAGCGTATCCCAACCACCGTGGTCCTGAAACGGTCCTCTATGCCGGCCTGGGGACCACAGACGTCCTGTCGGAGAAGGAAGTGTTTACGAGGAGCATATCCTCCTGCCATGCAGCGCCGAGACTCCCGCCGACACTTCTACCCTGAAAGAGACTACCAGATGAGAGATGATGTGAAATGATAATGGAGATGAAATGGAGCGACAGGAAATTCCGGTGACCCGGGAAAACCCCGGAAAAGCCCATGATGAACTAGGCCGGCCATGGGAATGAACCCGCACCTCCCGAATACGGGCCGCAGACGAATCCGCCTGAGCCATTCTGCTCGACCCCGCAGATGCTAGTCATATACGATACCACAGTGCCATTTCTCTCGGGTACGTTGCTGCGAAAACCATAATTTTGCTTAAAAAGGATTTCAGATTCATTAAGCCAAGCGTTTACTTCAGTTGTTTTACTTGGACTGTTACAAACAACACACGTAACAACGAAAATAGCTAGTATTCCAGCAGGGAGACGAACGACCAGCCAGGCAGAATGGGAGCCAATTAGGAATTAGCAGCGATGACTATCATGAAACCCCAACATGAGTGGAATTGACACGACTGTTTATAATACTGCTGACAGAGAGAGCTATGTTTATGTAATTGGATATTACTGGATCTCCCCGATGCGACACAATTATAGGGTAAGTTACAACAGAAAACACTGGTGTTTAGTTCCCAACAGGTCAGCGCAGTTAGAAAAACAGACACTGAAATCTGCAAACAAAACTGGAACGTGAGCTCTGCATTTACAGCTAGGAAAGTCCATTTGACAACCAAATAATACTTCACCTTGCTGCTATACACAAGCTGAAATTTATAACTTTGTTCTAATTTTAAAGCTATTGACAGAAAACTGTCACAGAAATAACTGTACAAAAGCCAACATTACTAATTCAAGGATTTTCTGTGATAATATACCTACATATTTTTAATTAGAAACAAATGAACATTTCTAAAACGGCCTTGAATCTTCTTATTAAAAATATTCTTGTTAAAAATATTCATCGTCCTTTTAAAGAAGACATTGTCAAGTGTTAAAAGTGAGATATATTTTATATAGAATATGAGTAGTTGTCATGCAGTTTTTGAGATTACTCACTCAGATAAGATGTTCTCCAGTTCTCCATAAGCGCTTTTCGGTCTAGTTTAGACCATCTTCAGTGAATGCTGACCAACTACTCCTCGGTAGTTGGTCAGCATTCACTGAAGATGGTCTAAACTAGACCGAAAAGCGCTTATGGAGAACTGGAGAACATCTTATCTGAGTGAGTAATCTCAAAAACTGCATGACAACTACTCATATTCTATATTCATCGTCCTATCGAACGATGAATAAAATTATGCTCAAATGAGTCCAGAGTCATAGAGCTTAGAGCTACCTGACCTTCATCTTTCAGTATAAGGGAAAACCCAGGAAAGTACCTTATCCAGCTAACTCACTCTGACCAGGATTCGAACTTGGGACCTCTTAAACGTGAGACACGCTGCCACCACGCTACAGAGGCGAACTCTGAATTAAGCCCATAGTTCTATACAAACGCTGCTAAAAGAA
>CM060952.1:99245081-99308049 GCA_030765055.1 Mantis religiosa
TAGTGTCCGAAGGACAGAGAATATGCAACACTCTTACCTAGCATGTAGTGTCCAATATTTTAGTTGCAGAAATTTCAAAAAGAAAAAAAAAAAGCGAGATGAGCTTGCAAAGAGAGCTACGACTTCAGATCTTCCAGAAATGTGAACTATATGCCCTATTTCTTATGTGAGGTGGACATTAAAGGAGATTATCATCGAAGACTGGAATGAATACTGGTTGAAAAGTGTTTGTGGTGCTTTGACTAAGGATTTATATTTCCCAACAGTTTCTGACAGACATAAATGTAAATTAGTTAATCCTAACTATGTTCTCACTCAATTCTTTACTGGACATGGCAAATTTTCAGCTTACTCATTTCGATTCAAAATCAAATCCACCTCTGATTGTATTTGTGGAAATCATCTTCAAGATGTCCCTCACATTTTATTTGATTGCTCCCTTTTCTGTTTTGAAAGATACGAAGTTGAATTATTGCTTCAATCCTTAGGTTACACTTTTTCAAAAACACTTATCTACACATATTTTGATGAATTACAAAACCTATCAATATTTCATGATTTTCTTAAACAAAATACTTCTTAAGCTAAAGGATTCATCTTGATGTTTACTGTTTGTCTGCTTAATGTTGTATTTGGTTCTGTTTTTGTAAATTGTAATATATTCATAAATTTGTAAACTATATTCCGAATATAACTTTGGGTAAAATAGGAATCACAAAATTGGATAATAAATAAACAAATAAAAGAAAGAAAAGCGTTGATTAATGCGTCCAGGAAGCTCCAAGCTTGTACAGACGCGAGAGGCATCGTTTTTAATGGAAAGTAAACGTTACGTTGTAGCATTGCTGTGCAGTGTTATTTGATGGAGAAATGAAGGTGCAGTCCGCCGCTACTACACGAGTGAATTCGAATTGCAGTGTGATGGCAATGACGGACTGCTAGTTGTGTTCATCGACAGAAACCATGCCATATGTGCCCATTAAAGAATACACTGGTGCTCAACTATAGAGCATATGCTCGTTTCCCCTAACCATGTTATTTCACCGCCACCGATGACCAAAGTAATGAGAGACAGCCTACTAGTCAGAGGCGGATGAATGTGTTTATTATTTGATTTTACATTTTTTAAATGTATTTTCACTTTTTAAACTCAAGTTTATAATCTATTTAACTAGTGAGGTTTAAAAAAAGACACCAACCAAACAGCAAGTTTACAAAATGGTCTTAAATTATGAATCTATGACTGCAATACATATGAGCATGTAAAGCTGGAAAGAAACATTTTTGAAACATACTGAACAGATCACAGTGGAAATGCACTGCATACAACAAATACAAGGGTTGTTCTCAAAATAATGCCTCCTATTTTTTGGATGTACAAGTCATAAGTTGTCGGTATGGTGCAAATGCTTGAACTAGTTGGTACCAGCAGAGGAGTGTTCTAAAATAGAGTCTGATATGGACGTGCGTATAAAACAGAGATGTGAAATTGAATTCCTCGCTGCTTAAGAAACTGTGCCGATTAAAATCCTTTGATGCTTGGTAAAGGTATATAGAGACGATACACTACATGTGAGCAATGGTAGGCAACAGATACAACAATTCAAAGGTGTTGAAAAGGGTATGATATACAAGTCACAATCTGACTGACCCTGCATGGCTGTTACCCTTCACAATGAAGAGCAGCTTGATCAACTCATTCACGCTGATCTGCAGATAATCTTGAAATAGAAATGTGTTGGAACCTGCTGTATCAATATGAAGCTAAAACTGACAATTTTCTGATCACCTTTCATTTCCTGTATGCAAGAATGACACAGCAGTGCCGTCACTGGAACTCAGTAACTACGCATAAGTTGGTTATTCTGTATAGTCAGTGGAACTAGATAATTTCAATTTCTACTTACTTGTTTGAATTGGCCACTGCTGCACTATATACCGTCGTAGTTACTGTCAGAGGACATTCTAAAACAACTACGTTCTCGTACGTTGTCATATCGGACAATGAATGAAATGGGTGAAATGATGTTCAATTGAGTCCAGGGCCCATAGGTCTCAGAGTTTCTCGACATTTATATATCAGGATAAGGGAAAACCCCGAAAAAGTCTTATTTAGATAACTCAAAGTAATGTATATACTAAATCGGGACCTGTTGAACGTTGTATCTAATTGAGTTTGGGAAAATTATTAGAGAAAAAGATTATGAGCATTATTACGTTTTAATACGTTGTATTAAAAAATAAAGGTTTCCACTAAAGGGAAACAGTGAAGATCAGAAAGCCTTGAAAACATTAACCATTTTACAAAACTATTGTAAAAGGACATATACCTACGGCAGTTATGATGAATCATCCCCTTTAACAGTTATAACTATAAATTTTAACAATCCCAGCTATTCTTTTCTATCTAGAAAAATTGTGATATTCACGTAAAAGAATGTAAAACTTCGCCACAATGTCCGTGTTTCTTAACCTCCCCCCAACAGTCCTTCAGATTCTGGAAATTCTGTGTCATTATCGCGATGGAGTGAAAAAAGGAATTTTTTAAATAATTACAGAAGATTAACGTTTAAATCCCTCTTTTATTCAATGTAACTTAATAACATAACTGTTATGAAAGAACGTATTTTTCTCATAACGCACAAGCACGTATCATACGCTATGAAATAGTGGATATGTTGATTTCCCAGATCCAGGTCACCAAATCAACCTCTTTGGAAAATGTACAACCTGCTACATCGGGAACTATATTTTCTCAGTTAATTATAAGACATTAGTTCATTCATTCGTAATGTTAGCTGGATAGTTTTCTGCAAATACACAGTTATTTAATATAACATTATTATAACATAATGACTTTATTAAAATATGTAATTTATATATCGTATTTGTAATTTATGAAACAATGTAGAAAGAATATTGTAGTCTCATGTACAATGGAAAGTAACTTAATTGTGAAATGCTTATCAATATTTGTGCTTTTTTACACAAACACACAATTTGTTTTATATTTATAATATCACTATAGCTTAAATAAATGTTCTTTTTCACTCCACATTATTATACACAATTTCTTGTCGCTTTAATCAATGATCCCTTCACAGCTTTTACTTACAATCCTGTGTTACAGATTTCTTTAATTTGTATGCAAAGTTCAGCTATGCTGAAAAAATAAGTATAATAAACAACTTCCGAGAACTTGAGAGCTAATGGTGCTACTTCTTCTGCTGTGTTTGACGGTTATGATGGGGTCATAAATGCTGCAGACAGGAGGTGAAGTTTTATTAATTAATTAGCTGTGGGTAAGTCTTGAATGTCTGATACGAAGACAGCTAAGGAGAGCTTGCATTAACAGGCAAAATCAATGTCCTGTGGTGAGTTGATTTAATTTCCTACTGGTGAGTGTAAGACTATGACCATATAGTGCTCAGATAGGTGTCTGTTTTCTATAAGCAAGTAACTTTTTTTATAAATTAACCGTTCTCGAGATATTCCTGTTACTTTGTTTCAGTTTTCCAATATACCTTTTCTCAAATAAGAGCTCGACCTTTCATCACATAGCGACCTGCTCTTAAAACATTTGACTCTCACTAACAACGAAATATGTAATAACATCATTTCTACAATATTTTTTGTCGAACAATATGAAGTAAATAAGTTTTTGTAAGAATAGATTTTGTAGAATATTTAGAGAAAGTTTTGTGAATGTAAACATCGGATTTTTCCCCCAAGTTGTCCTCATAATCCTCATAACTGGTAAATGTCGTTGCAATGGTTTTCTCTCCCAGAATTCCTTTCTTAGTTATTTAATTTCATACGTCTTCTGTGGTGTCTTATGTTCACAAAGAGTGAATGGATTCAGATTATAGGTGTCTGTTTTAACTGCGTTTGGATTTCTTCCAACATTATTTTGCATTTCAATTTTGTGAGGCCATTACGGAAACCTGAGATCGTGTCTCGTTAAAGAAATACGGTATGATTATTTTTAGTGTTTTCAAATGAACTGCTTCGAAACCATAAAGTACACAAGAAAAATGACTACTGTAGAGGTGGAAGGTTTGAAGCCGTTGCAGATCTCTATTTTAATGACTTTGCTGCACTTAAGCCTTTTTATATATATTTTTTTTATTTGTTCCATTTATATCCCGCCTCGAAGGTGTTAACTTGTATTCAATGAGTTTTAATCATTACATCACGTACACAGCACTCTCATTCATACTTCCAGACTCTGGGGAAGATCAGGAATTATTTCGGTCGGCGGCAAATCCCCACCCTCCTCCCCGCCGGGAATCGAACCCGGGACTCCTAGAACGGGAGGGAGGAGCTCTACCGACTGAGCTACGGGCCAGCCTCCTCAGTTTCTTATTGATGTTCTTCTGTTTATGTTAACATGTATCTAAGTAATCTGTTACATACAACTACAAATAACTTTCTCAGTGTCGTTTAACACCTATGGCTACTATAAAATAGTGTTACGACAATTTATTTTCTATATTTTCATTGATCAAGATAAGTGTTTGCACAATTAGGTTCATTACACATTTCCTTGGGATTACAATAGGCTGCTATATGTTGGCCTTGAAATTCCATAGTCTTCCCACGACTGTGTTCTAAAGATGCCTTCACTTTTTATGTAGTAAGCTTTTGGCTATGATTTGCGAATTATATAACATTAATTCTAAATGAAGATAATCTTACAGACTATTCTTAGAAAACACCAGATATTAAAGAACTTTAAGTGTGCAGTATTTTGATCAAAATCATTTGTTGTTTTTTGATAATATTGAAAAGATTTTCATACTAAAGACAGCTTGTAGCTTTTCTAAAAGTGTATTTTTTATTCTGGGGCAACAAACCATTTGTTTTCAATGAATCTCACAAAGGAGCTATCAATTACTCATACCACTACGTACCTGAAAATTTGATGGCATAATGCCTGCTGTATATTAACCATGTGTACAAAAAAAAAATCTGTTACAAAGTAGAACCGTAACGCAAAAAATGAAGATTGGAAAGTGTCACATGCGACTACTTGCAAGTATCTGTTCTGCGCTGGTGTGGGGGACGGCTCTACTGTATGTTTTGAGTAGGACAGAGTTAAACAATTCCTACCGAAAAAGGCTATGTTATTATGTCCATGTGTTCCTACATATTCTGGACTCATTTTCGGGTACTTCCAGCTAATCTCCGCAACTGATTTTTGGTACACAGGCCTCACATATGGCAGAGATGATGCCATCAAACTCTCAAGTGAATGCAGGTATGGCCTTAGTGATAGTTCCCTTGTCACTATGCAATAGCTTCTCCACTACTAGGTACGTAATAGATAAAGTGAGAACATATTTATTTAAACAATTTATAAGATGGTAGCAAATTTACTACTTCCAATTTTGCCTGTCAGCATATCATTTTGAACTGTATGTATAAATAAGCCCTTGGAGACATCAGTCAGTGATATTAAAGGTAGTATAAAGTATTACTCACCTCCCATTCCTCTGGTTCTTAAGGTAAACAGTCTACTTAGTGATATAAAAATAAAGTTTTAAATAATTTTGACGTTCAAATATTAAACCCCACCACAGCAAGTACAAGATTTGACAATAACTTTATATTACTTGCGGCATAAGAAAACTCATTTCCTGGCCGGCCTCGGTAGCGTGGGTGGTAGCGTGCCTGTCTCACGCTCAAGAGGTTCCGAATTCGAATTTCGGTCAGGGTGAGTTACCTGGATAAGGTTTTTCCGGGGTTTTCCCTTATCCTTAAATACGAATATCGGGTAACTCTAAGCTCCATGGACCCCAGACTCATTTGAGCATCATTTCACGCATTTATTTCGTCGTCCGATATGACTTAACGTTGGTGGACGTAAATAAATAAATTAAATAATCTAATTTCCTGAAAGTTATATCTCATAAACGATCTTCATTTCTGCAATGTCAAATAATAATTATGCTCTGAGACATTATCTTAGAATAGTTTTGCATACTTCAACTAAAATGGCTTTCAATTTCTCTGCAAATGTTGTACTTTATATAAGTGAGCATTCAGGTTGGTTCCAGTGAGATGGTGCCAAGCGCGCACTTTTGGAATTTCCACTTCAGTTGTGCGTCATCTTTTGGAACCAAAGAGTTCAAAAATTGGAAGACAGCATTTAAACTCCAAGGTTTCCATTATCGAGTACTTTTTCAAGTAGCACGTAAAAGACCAAGGTTTATCCAGAAACTCTTTTATACAGTAAAAACAGAGCTAATACAAGATAATTTAAGCTGAAATATTACAAAAGTCATTTTATAGTGTGCATTGTAAGCTGGTAATGTTAATTTTGAAGAAATGAATTGTATCTCTGAATTGCACAAACTGCCACATTATTGGCAACAAAATTGGAACTTCATAGAATTGGCTTCATAGAATTACTCTGTGTTGGATAAAACAATGCTTCTCTGATAACATTTTGTAGTCATTTACTATTATAATACGTAGTTTAAACAACCCATGGAGACATTTTCGCAGAAGCAGTGGTAATGCAGTTGGTATCTATGATGACTGAACATTTGGGATGGGTCTATCTGGATACAAGATGAGTGAACACCTAGCTGATTTTGGCAATGCTATTAATCAGACATGCTTCAAAATGACATCCCCAAATTCTTCCTCAACCCGAGATCATCCTTTCTCGCCCCCCTCCCCTCCACTATGTTTGTTCTCCTCACACATACACACACAACCACGGTCACTGAACTCGGCAGCATGTTGTATACGCCTGTTCTGATGGAAGTAGGGGGGTTTGAGAGGGGGGATAGAAGGGACGTTCACACTACAGCGTAGCCAACCAGTTGAGCGAGCTTGCCCCTCCTTTTACCTGAACTCGAACCGCAGTAGACGTCGACTTCGCGTCCGCTCTTCTGTATATTTCACGTTGGACCAACAATGTAGTGTTGACACGTGACGTACAGTTTGTCTTTGAAGTGAAAATCACTGTCAGTAAATGACCCCAGAACCGTGCTGGTGGGAAACGTACGCGAAAAGAAAAAGGGGAGGGGGTAGGGAGGGAAGAAATTTCAGCAGCGCTCGCTCCTCTTCAAGGTGCGCGATCTTCAAGGTCAATGACACAAGAAAACTCCACGACCGGCTCCAATCTGCAGCCCACTCCGAGGAGCGTGTGCAAAAAGGACGAAGACTACATTTTGTGTTTGTGTGTGTGTGTGCGGTTCCCCCTCCCCCTCCCGCTTTGGGCCCGCTTATAAATTGATAGCAGTGCTGCCAACGTCTCGGAGCCAAATATTCGTGGGCAGCAGCGAAAAGTTTGCGAGTTTTCAAGAGGGGAGGGATAGCCCCTGAGAGGGGCGGTAGGTGGCGCTGTAGTGATGGATACGTATCCGTACAGTTGGCTGCAGTTAGGTACCGTGTCCATGTGTTGTGATTCCTTGCCGACGTTCGAAAATGAGTGCAAGGAATTGTGTGTCAAATTGTCACTGTGTCGCTAGGAGATAGTGAATCATGTCATCCTCAGGCCAACATCTGGGGAACATTGAAATGGCAGATTATCAACAACTTTAACGTTCGGTTTCAATAACTCGCCCCTGTACAACCCCTGGAAATGGGGTAGAGTGGACGTGTGCGTGTGTGTGTTGTTACAGTACTGTGTTGTGTTGTCACCATGGATGTCTTTAAGATAGACCAATCGCTGAGTGCAAATCTTGGTAATGCACCGCCTCCGGACAAACTCACCGCCGATGTGTCCTTCGACGCCGGTTCCGAATTCAATCTTAGCTTTTTCGACACCGCGCCGGGCGAAGACGGCAGTACCCAGGGTTTCAGCGACGACCCGGGGTCTGTGGGTTCGGCGTCGGCGTCTTCCCCGCCGCCACCTCCGCAGCTCCATGCCCTGCCACCCCAGGTGATTGCTACGGCCGCCCCCGGCACCGCCGCCATACTGTTGCAGCCCATTCCTGCCGTTTCAACCACGAACACTGCAACCACGACCACCGCTACTACCCTCGCCGTCAAGCAAGGTGCGTCCACTTCCCGGAGATACTTCTTGGTGGAGGTAGGGTTATCGGGTTCCTGGCATGACTTCTACACTGTACGGGCCTAAGCATAAGACACAAGCAGTTCACAAAATCCTCACTAAAGCAAAATGCACGTTTAGGGTCAAAATCGCGCACAACGGAGTACATTATCCAGCTACTAATACAGTTTTGTTTCATCTGTATACACCTAACATAACGCTGGCAGCTTTGTTTTGCAAACAGTTGCACATCACCGTTAAGTTAATACGTTCATGTATGTCCTTCAAACTCTCGGATCTATTACTTCTTCTCCTACTTTAAAGAATTCACATTTTCATTTATTACTTCCGCTCTCTAGGATGAGCACAACCAATATTTGTGTTTAAAGAAAAACTCCCCTCTTAAATAAGGATCTTCGGTTTCTGAAATAGCCAAGGGAGGTCTAAAAGAGAACTGGCATAATAGCTTGAGTATAACATTTTTCGACAGTTGTTCAAATCTGCGAGTTTTCAATTTTTTATCGAAATTTCATTCATGTTTACAGTGTATATATAGGTTCTTTGGTTTCTGTAGGGTCAATAAACTCACTGGAGCTTCTATGCCCGAATTCATTTCACTAATTTGTCTCATATTTTCGCGTTTGTTTTAATACCTGTATATCCAGAGATTACAGCACAAGCAGAATATCATAAACAACTGCATAAATCACCGCTGCATACAGGCCAAGAAATCTATCTCTTTGCATACGAAACTAATTCTCTCTTGTACTTATGATCACAGTAAAGATGCCAGAGAACTAATCAATTTTCATAGCATTAAAATGTAATTACAGTTAGAATTTTCGAGCGACTCCTAAGATAGATGGATCTTACATTTTCAACCTTTAGTATATGATTAGGTTATAGAATTAAACAAGTAAGAAATGATTTAGTGGTGAGTATTGACAAGAATAGTGCACATTTTATTGTCCATGCCGAAGGTCAATAAACTGTTTTAAAATTCGATTGATGTACACCGGTATAAAATGGCCTTGACATTCAATAATTTTGGCATGGATTCAAGAGAAACATATAAGTGTACAACTAGAAACGCTAAAAAATTCAAAATAAGAGTAAGAATATCTCGTAAACGAGGTATCACAGGCTATTCGGTTGAAGATACATTTGTGCATGATTATTTCCCAAACATGTTCCCTTGGAAAAACACCACGCCAAGGATTTTTATTTAAGGGTATTTTGAGTAGGAGAATTTCACAAAACTCTTTTTCGTTGTCATTCTAAAAGATTCCGAAGGACTTAAAAACGTATATTTTCTTGTTGAAAGTTCCGAACCAAAGTTTTAGAAGGTATCTAAGAGAGAAATAAAATACAGTTTCATAAAAAGAAACAATCTCTGTCAGTCTTTGAGTATTATAAACAAAATACAAGTTAACTTTTGTTTGTCAAAAAGAATGTGCTCTTGGAATAGGCTTTAAAACCTTATTGAATTACTTTATGCTGAACTATTGAATTAAAATACACTTTTTCACAAAAATAAATATTTTTGTTTAATATCCTAAAAATATGTAGCATTAGTTTTTTTAGCTTTAGTATATAGCATTCCATTCAGAAATTTAATGCTAATTGTACTGGAAATGCAGGTTTAGAGATAACTCGAACTTGCTCCTTTTAAGGGCATCCACAAATAACATTTGATTACAACTAATTTTTAAATTCAAAATAATATTTTGCACATTTAGCTTCGATTTACTTAATATAAATTTTGCTTTCAGAAGCTTTTAAAGCTCTAACACGAGGTCATTTAAAATGCCCTTTAATACACAGCTTAGTAGCGAGTATTTACTTTATTTTTCTTGCGGTCTATAGCATGCAGTTTTGGTTTAAGGATAACCAATTTATATCAACATATTAAAGCTTGTCTTTAGATTATTCTTTACATTCTGCGTAACAAAAACAACAGAGTTATGACTACCCAAGTAGATGTCTTCAGAATGAGCGGCAGTTAACCTCAACAAAGAGAGATGCGATTCATAATTTATGTACACACTGTTGTGGCATATTTACCTAAGCATTAACACCTTTAACAAATGTATTCTCGGTAATGCTGGCCAGGCTGCAGCGACCAAGTCGCGCAACATGTGGATCTATTTCTGCTGTTGGGGCAACTTTGTTGTCAATATTGATATATTAACCTTAGTAAATGTTGTAGTTTTAACCTAAATGCCTTCAAAATTTTGTTACATTTTATACTACCTCATTTGTAAACAGATATGTTTAATGTAAATTAATTGTTCTTTCACACTGGCCGTATGTATGCTAAATTGTGGAAACATAGAGTCAGACTGAAACATTCAACTGCCTTAATGGCGACTTACAACATATAAGTACTTTAAGGCCCGGGCTTTATAGTTAACCACTTTTAGGTCAACTAATGGAAATTAATTGTTCTTTCACACTGGCCGTGTGTAGGCTATGACATTGAATTTTTCAGTCTGACTCTACGTTTCCACAATTTAGCCTACACACGGCCAGTGTGAAAGAACAATTAATTTCCATTAATTGACCTAAAAGTGGTTAACTATAAAGCGCGGGCCTTAAAGTACTTACATGTTGTAGGTCACCATTAAGGTAGCTGTCTCATGTGTTTATGAGAACTCCTAAGTGGTTTACCGGGAAAATACGAGTCAGTTGGAGAATTTAATGTCATACCGGCATGTTGATCATAGTAGCTCAATGGTAGAGCGGCTGGTTGGAAACCAGAAGATCCGTGGTTCAAATTCCGGCTATGGCATTGAATTTTTCAGTCTGACTCTACGTTTCCACAGTTATTTAAGTTTTTTTAAAGCAAAAATTAATCGTAATTTTGAAAAAAAAAAAAAATACTACGATATTACTTGCATGCTAATGTACTAAACTGCCATATGGCTGGCCCCGTAGCTCAGCCGGTAGATTGTCGTGCGAGAGGGTCTCCGGTTCGATTCCCGGCTGGGGGTGGGGATTTTTCACCAACGAGATTCCCTTTCTTCCCCAGAGCCTGAAAGTGTGGATGAGTGTGGAAAGGTGTGTGTGATTTACAGATTAAAATACAAAATACCAGCAACGTATACGAGTTAACATCACTAACAGACGATATGTTCCAACCGGAGAATGGCCGCCAATGTGACCATTGAGTAAAGGCGAGGTATAAATGGAGCATTTAAAAAAACTGTCATATATAATTTTATTCTCCGTTCTGGTTGTCTCAGAAAAGATTAATACGTTTAGATATAATTTTTGAAACAGTTTATCCTGAATGCTGTCTTATATTCTTTGATTCTTTCAGAATTTGTTTCTAGGTTGGTTATACATTTCATTACGTGATAGTTTTAATGCACATAAGTGTAATAAAAATCTTTAAATTAGTAAAAGGCACTGGGAGTCAATACAGGTCATTCCACGTGATCTTGGACATTTCTATGCTCACGTGCTGAAGATGTAAAGGATTCTAAATCAACGGACGTTATATTTAATTAAAGCTAAAGGTTAAAAGTGTTTCTTTTTTGGAGATAAAAACAAATTTTCAAAAACTGATCAAAGTCCAGCTACGGGTTCCTATAACATTGTGCTGATTCCAGAAGGAGGGAAAAGTTAGCAAAAAAACATCAGCTAAACAACTTTCTTAACATATTCAAACCAGGTCAGGTTGTTACTTAAGACATAGAATGAATGTCACATTAAGTTGTACCTACTGATGTGAGGTGAAAACTTGCAAGATCAGTTACTATATATTGCTTTCACATGCAGCTGTTCTGGCTAATGCTTTATGTTATGCTGTAATGAATATTTAAGTCTCTACTTCGTACTTTATTGTAAATAGAGAGAAAGTATTGCATTCTCCATCTTTGATGTTAAAATTTTACCGGAAATACGTATTTTAGACCCCAACACAATGCCGCACCCAACTCAGAAATCAAAGGTTCTATAAATATAATATTTGCCTTTATATTTGCGTCCTGCACCGTGTCGTAGTGGGCTAAGGCGTCCTGCTCTGGTTCCCTGCCACGAAAGGCACCTGGGTTCGATACCACCCCTGTAGGATGCGGATTTTAAGTACCGGGTATAGGAGCATCGTCAGTAAACTAAGCAGCTGCGATAGGTAGTGAACCATGGTCTAGAAAGCCAACTTTCTGACTTGAAGTGCCGAGATGCTGACCGCATCTTCTCTGCCTTGCGTATGTGGGCGTGAGGCCGGAGGTCGGTTTGGCAGGCCTTAGCCCAGTAGGGGCTGTTGTGCCATGGGTTAACGTTTTATTTATATTTAGGGTGTTCTGAAGCGTATCAACCCAACTATAACGTTCACATAGAGTATATAACGTCATTCTTGATTTTCTCAAGAATTACTAAGAACTTGTGTTACAATACAGATATTTTCACGACAAATAATATGCCTGCCTTGAATTTTATGGGAATCGCTGCTGAAATATATATTTTTTTTTTTTTTTTTTTTTTTTTTTTGTAATTTTACGTCCTCCAACGTTAAGTCATATCGGACGATGAATGGAATGGGTGAAATGAGGCTCAAATGAGCCCAGGGTCCATAGAGCTTAGAGTTACCTGACATTCGTCTTTCAGGATAAGGGAAAATCCTGGAAAAAACCTTATCCAGGTAACTCACCCTGACCGAGATTCGAACTTGGGACCTCTTGAACGTGAGGCAGACATTCTACCACCACGCTACCGAGGCGGGCGAAATATTTATTCTGAACCACTTCGATATTATTGGAAAATCGTAAGAGAAAGAAATAATTGATACACAAAATTATAGAGCTCGTTGAAGCACACACATTTGAGCACTTTTTTTCTGGTGATATGCATTTCGGGAAATTCTTTGTTATTAGTTTGATTTTTCTTAACAGAAAATCTAATTCTTTACCTTTCTATGTTTATTATTTTTGTTCATATGAAGAGAATATAATCGCAAAGCCAATACGTAGTGACCACATTTGAAAATACTTTATTATGCTTTAGTTGGTTATATTCTTCTTATACTTACAGCTGAATATGTAGTAAAGGTTTATCTGTAATTACCTACAAGAAATACTCTTTGTAAAAATCAGTTATATGTAGGAGAAAGTAGAGAAAATCATGTGAAACTAAAATAAGATGTTGACTTATATGTTTATGGTAAACAGAACATTCCCTTTCAGTTTAACTGTTGAAAAATTCAGTTAAAAATATCAAGATTTTCTAGCAATAGTTTCGCAACTGCAGTCCTGTCCATTTAAACACATGGTCTTGCCGAGTAGCAATTGTTTCATGACCGACAATCAATCAGACCGTCCTGCACTTGTTAATCATTTTGCAACTTCGTTATATCACTGGGTTCGAGTCCACTTTCTCCCTTTCCGTTGAGAACTGACTAATCCTTTTAGTTTTTTGTTTTTAGGGGAGCAGGTGTTTCTGTTCTCACAGTCAAAAGTGGCCTAACTTGTTATTTCTACATCCTCAGTCCTAAGGCAAATGCTCTCTTTGCATTGGAATTGCCCTACTTTCAGAAATGTCTTCACATACTTGAAACTTTTGGATAGTGGAGAGAAAACATTTGTTTTCTTTGGAAAGCAACAAAAATTGAAAGACGATCGATTGTAATCAACTGCATACAATTCTTTGTAGAACAAATTTAAACATTAAGGAATAGTTATTTACGACAAAAGGATTAAAAGCAAGATTTTATTTTGTTAGTAGGCGCGATTCCAAAATGAGGCCTCAGTTCGAGACCTACGAACAAAATGAAATACTTTTAACCCATACATTATACAATATTTTTAGGCAGCCCCGAATATTTATGGATTATATTAGGGATTATATATAAACATATGGTATTGTTTTACATTTCTCATGGCCATGGTACTTATTTACTTGCGTAGTATCAATGTTGACAATATGACTTTTAGAAAACCACAACATTCAACACAAGTGATGTAGTGGAAATAATAAAAGATAAAAATAAGTAACGAAAATTTAATTTTTAGATCACATCTTTTTTCAAACTTACTGATCTTTTGGAAAAACAAAAAAATTTTGATAGTAAAATTATTACGACCATTATTTAACTCCGATTTACGGCTATCTTGAGGCGATTGTCACATTCCGCAAGAAACCAAAGTTGGCATTATTGGCGTGTTAAACGGTTTTGAGCATTGAGAGAAAGAATTATCTACTGTTAACACAGTCGTGAACTATTAAAAGGCCTGATTTTACTATTAGCTGTTTAAAAATATGTTAAGGGCACTCTATAACGAAATGTCATAGCGTGTCTCTCAGTATGGGACACTTATCAGCTGACTGCAGTGTCAGCATTGCTGTATTATGGTGTCATTCACTTATGGTATACGTGTTTGGGTGTGAAAATAGATAACACTAGTTTAGTTAGGTGACTGGAGGCTACTAAATGATTCGTCGGAAGCAAATTAACGACTGTGCAAGGATGTAGAGTTCAACTGTTCTAAATCTTAGCAGTAAAAGGTGTTACTATCGTATTGTATTTCTTTTTTATTTCTTCTTTTATTTTTTATTTTTAATTTACGTCCTCCAACGTTGTCATATCGGACGATGAATTGAATAGGTGAAATGATGTAGAGTTTAGAGTTACCCGACATTCGTATTTCAGGATAAGGAAAACCCCCGGAAAAACCTTATCCAGGTAACTCACCCTGACCGAGATTCGAATTCGGGACCTCTTGAACGTGGGGCAGACACCACGCTACTACCGATGCGGGCATATTGTATTTCCTATTTTATGACGTTTCAATAACTTTATTGTTTAAAATTACTGTTTTCGTAATAGCACTGGAGAAGCATAAGTTGCCTGAAACATAAAAGAATTAACCTTTACAAATTTAAACCAGATTAATTAAAATGTTCATCACGGTTTATTCAGTACAATTACAGTAGAAAATAATTATTTTAAAACCCATGTGTTGCATTCATATGACTCCTCTATTCATGCCCGCCTCCGTAGAGTAGATGGTAGCGTGTGTACTTAACGTTCAATGTGTCCCGAGTTTGAATCTCGGTCAGGGTGAATTATTTGGATAAGGTTTTCTTTACGGGGTTTTCCCTTAACCAGGAAACTCTAAATCTTATGAACCCTGGACTTATTTCAGCATCATTTTACCCATTACATTCATCGTCCGATATGATCTAACGTTGGAGGATGTAAATTAAAAGGAAACCTCCCCTAAGCTGCAAAATTTAAAATAAAAATTCTTACAAAAACTCATTTTACTATTCACTTATTGTTAGTATGAGTTATATTGGTATTATACAAAGTATAGAATAGGATAAGGAATGGTCAGAGAACAAGATCTTGTGTAATATATATTAAATGATTTTCTCTGTAATTTATACTGGAAGTATAAATGTTTTGAATGAGAAATTTGAGAAAATTGGAGAAATCTTGAGAAAAACCTACATACATTAATAAAAAAAGTGCAATAGCTACATTCAAATGTTTAAAATCTTGATGCTATTTACTGGCTTAAAATTCTACTCTTTGCATGCAGTTGCGAGGAACTGTTGCACATCGACAGCATGTTAAGAGAACAGCGGAGTTGAACAGTTGAAAGCTTTAATAGCGGATAAGTAACATATATTTGAAACAAACTGTGTGTTTTAAATAGATCTGCTCTATTTAACCTCTTAGTTCTTACGTTTGCTAAATATTGCATTACACTTGAACATTACATGCAGAGGCTTCAGCAGAAATGCACGTTTTGAGAACATTTATATGAAAAAGAAACATTTTTAGAAAACAAAAGCGTGTTTTCTGTGTATGTGTTTGTAAGCGTATAACTCAAAAACAAAAGGTCAGGTTAATACCACCTTAATTTTTGGGTTCGTCAGTTTCTAAATATACAGGGGAAAAAATCTGGGAATAGCCTCTGAGGTGCTTTCGTTTCGGAAGTACTTTAATTTTGGTTGACTGAAAGGTGTGGATTTCTATATCAGGGTTAAAATAGTCGAAATAGGGGTGGGATTTTAAATTTTTTACTCGATTCGAAATAAATCGGTGGGAAATTTCGATGAATTGACCACGATCCTTGCCCTCCAGTAACTCAGGGTTAGAAAAGATCAAATGAAAATTAAATGGACTGAGATGAATGTAACAGCCGCTCAATTTTTAAAAATATGTTATAAGTAACCTACTGCCGTACGGCATACGGTGAAGAAATGAAAATGACTGAGTTGTGGATAGTAAATTACAACTTATCAACGGAATTTCTCTCCATTTTAACTATATTTATGAAATCGTAATTAAAACCTTCACATATTTTTATCTCCAAAAAAATCTGACCCAAATACTGAGTCGAAAGTGGTAAATGATGCTTCAAAAGTAGGTTGTTTGGAATTCCATGGACTCCTACTACATATTTTAAGCCGCCTCTGTAGCATAGGTGGCAGCGTGTATGCCTTCTGTGCAAGATGTCTCAAGTTCGAAACTCAGAGTGGCTAAGGGTTTCTTTTTCCGTGGTTTTCCTTTGTCCTAAAAGACAAATGTTGGGCAACTCTTAAGCTCTATGGACCCTGGCCGTATTTGAGCATCATTTTAACCATTTCATTCACCCGACATATCGACGTTATAGGTCGTTAAAAAAACTGCACACACTTCCTTAAGAGAAAGTAAAAATACGAATATATCTTTGTTACTCAATTAATGTATGCGAACAAAGTGAAAGCAAGTTGCAAATTTCCACCATGCCTGCCTAATCACTGACGATTCTGCAAGTCAAACAGTTTATTTCTCATTTACTCGTGAAAATATAATGATTGGTACTTTGTATTCAAATTGGAAATTTCTAAGAATCCAGTCAAAACTTTTACATGAATTTGATGCACATAATTGTAATAAAAAATCAACATTATAGTCTTTGTCACCTAAAGCTTCAAGAAAGTTACTTCCCATATGATACGTATTTAACTACAGTATCTTCCTAGGTTGCGAAACGAGGTTTTCCAGGAAAAATACCCCATACCAAACTCATTTTTTCATGGAATAGCCCATGTCGTATGTTTTAAGATATTTTCATCACAAATGAAATGTTTGTCTTGAATTTTCTGTTTAGCTTCAGATGTCCCCTTTATTCTAGATGACCTCTACATATCTGGTACACCAGATCAACACGTACTACACAAAAAATGTAGATGTTAAAAAATAATATTTTGTTTGTTAACGACGCTATCAATTGCCAGAACCACATTAGTATTAATGGTGAACCGTAATTTCATCTCATAATAGGTGTTCTTTAAAATGGAAGTAAATAATGGGGTTCTCGCTTTTAAGCACGCTTAAAAACCTTTAGTCCGGGTCGAAGTGAACCGGCGACTTTAGGATAATTAGGCCAGCGTCACTCATTCCGATATATCTCGTTAAAGTCCACTATTTACATACCTATGTCAAACACATTTTTTTTTGCGAAATTAACCATTTTGCAGGTATTTCTTATTAATGGTTTGTATGTTAAAATATTTAACTTAGGTATGTCGTTATTTGTGGCCCTGCTCCCTCTATTAGCTGGCAGAGCGAACGAGTTTAAAGCCATTGAGTTGAGTTGAGTTTGAAAAGGCGATCGTTAAAAAGCCCTAGATCACTGTGACCTTTTGCAGATCTATTATGTATCCCCAAATTTATTGCTATTAACTAAGTAAACCGCCATTCATAATGCATTTACTCAGATTATTTAGTGATTAACCATCCTTGGAAAATGGCTGTCAAAAATTTTAGCTCTTATATGAGTCACATAACAGATGAATAACCAATTCATCCGCTGGCCTACATCTATCACAAATCGGGTCATTATACAGTCCCATTCTGTGCAGGTTGCACTTCAGAGCACAGCGTCCAGTAATCAGTCCTGTTACTCAGGAGTAACTCCTGTTACTCCTATTCAGCTTTATCAAATGTCTAGTTCTGCCTTTGCCTTGGAGGGCCTGCAACCATTCACTGAGTTCCAGTATTTCTGGTGTTCATTTTGGGTCCAGTTACTAACTGCTTGCCTTACTGGTCTGTATAATACTCCCAGCACAGACTTCGGGCCCATAAATGGGATTTCGCTGCCTTTTTTGATTGCTTCTTTGCCGGGGATGTCCTGGCACTCACTTCAACTGAATTGTGTTTTGTGTTCCGCAAGTGCCACAAGGGACTTCCGGCATTCTGAGACCAGCATTGATATCACTGTTGATGTCTCAAGAGCTGCTTGGCTGTCTAAGAAAATAAGAATATTCCTATTCTTATATCCTCTCTTGATGGTTTCCATAAAATTGGCTAAGATTGAATAAATCTCCGCCTGGAAAAGTGTAGCAGTTTTGCCTAAACTTAGCGAGATGCTCTTAAAAAGTTTGGGGACCTAATGATGGGACCTTAGAAACCCACATAGTGACTCAAACTCCTAAAAACTTTTATGTCGCTTAAAACCTATTGTATTCCCTTAACTCCCCTGTAGGTACCTACAAGGGAGTATGTTGTAATTTTATCTCCTCCAACGTTAAGTGATATCGGACGATGAATGAATAGGGCGAAATGATGCTCAAATGAGCCCAGGGTTCATAGAGCTTAGAGTTACCCGACATTCGTCTTTCAGGATAATGTAAAACCCCGGAAAAACCTTATCTAGGTAACTCACCCTGACCGAGATTCGACCTCGGGACCTTTGAACGTGAGGCAGACACTCTACCACCACGCTACCGAGGCGGGCGACACAAGGGAGTATGTAAACTGTTATCTCTATTAACAGAAATAGAAGAATTAGCGTTTGTAAAAATAATTCTTGCAAAAGTGGCTGGAGAAAATTATGTGAGTGCAACACATTATTTCACAAATATAGTTCTGTACAATTAAACAATAAAATTTGTTTAACGTTATAACTTCTCTCGTAAAAATAATGAAATACATAATTCTCTTTAATTTCTCACACTTAATGTATAAAAGCCTTAGTTCAACTATGTTTTGTATCAAGATAATCTCTACATAATTCTTCATTTAAAGAGCGTATATTTTAAATTTATTTTTCTTTAAAATTAAGACAAATATTTTTCTTAACAACAAAGGAAACGGAATAAAACGTTTTGTTTGTTACATATACATAATTTTCCTACCCATAACTATTTATACAGCGTCTGTAAACTATATCCTTAAACGCTTTTTTTAGTTACTTCAATGAACTGGGATAAAGCTCGCCTCTGTCCGTAGGTGGTAACGTGTCTGCCTCCGTTCAAGAGATCCCGAGTTCGAATCTCGGCCAGGGTGAGTTATCTAGTTAAGGTTATTCCCCTGGCTATCCTGAATGATGATGTTCGGGAAATTCAATGGATCCTGTGATCATTTGAGCATCATTTCACCCATTTCAACTTACGTTAGAGGACGTAAATTTAAAAAGAAAAAATAGTTTCATAATAAATTCCGATAGGTGCAAAGGAAATAAACCATTAAATGTTTAAGAACTGTACTTATTGTGACTATGTGGATTACGTAGATTCGGAAATCTGGTTTGCAGAAATTTAGAACAACTTTTGCTGCACTAAAAAGACGTGAAATTGACAGTCAGCTGTCTTCAAGGCTGACTCGGTTTTTGCTACACGAAAACAAATGAATAAAGTCACTGCGGTACACTTCAATCTTCGACTAATCTAACACCTTGCGGGGTATTTATACACCCAGCCATTGTTTCTAGAATCCCGCAGACCTTCCGAGATATTTCTCGGCAACAACAATGGACCGAACGCTCTGGAGCCCCTCTCTGTCTCTTTCTCTCCGGCTCGGGCTTGTGGCAGCCGCACAACAATGTCACACGGTGACATTTTGAAATTCGATACCTTTCTGCTGTCATTACGAAGAAACAAGTGAGTAGCACAAACACTTTAGAAATATTTAACTATTGAACGTTTCAAACCAACAATAATGGATATTTGAAAACTGACTGATGCTGCGACAATTTAATTTCAAATAAATGGTCTATTTTAAAGAAATTTATATTTTTTGTGTACCTGAACTTAGTGTCCCTCTATATGGTTTACCAGTCATTAAAAGTTATACAATTTCTTAGGATAAAGAAACCATCACAGAATATTTTCAGAAGATTCAAGTTTTATTTTGTCATATAAATATTGCAAATTAAGTGTTACTTTAAGAATCTTCACAGTCATCATTTAGAAAACCCATGTAAAGGAAGCTTGGCAGGGAAGATTTTTCTTCTGTAGATCTTTGTGTAGCATTTTAGAAGATTTTCAACTTAAATCCAATGTTCATTTGTCCTTTCTCCCCCAAGTAACCATTTAAGAATATTTTTAATTCGTGCAGCTTCAAAACATCCAATTTTTGCTGAAATACTATGCTACCTCTACTTACCAAAGTAAGTAGCAGACAAAATAAAAACAATAAGCACCGCACAATAAGTATTTGTGGTAATACACAGTTTTAAGCACATTACAAAATTGCGCGGGGATGATTCTCAACATATACACAGATCTTCCTTCTGTTGCTCTCTACTCTCTGATTAGAACAAGAGGCGCATTGATAACACTTTATATAGATTTAACTTTCCCTTCATAAACTGATTATTACTTCGTGATTCTGGTTTAAATCTGTAAATGTAGTTTGAATTGGTGCCGTACCGCAAAAGGAAAATTTAATTTATCATTCTCTGTATCAGTAAATGAATGATATTAGGAACCGGCTCTCACAGACGCTAATGGGCAAGCAGAGAAAGTGGTTTCAAAACTTGGTGGAGAAAGGTAGTCGTTGATTAATGCATAAATAGATTGGACGTAAAATATTAGTAAGGAAACTTTTTACCTCGAATACGTTTATCTTCGCATCTCAAAGAAAGGAGAAAAACCTCTTTTTGTGCTTAAAAGTAAGGTACACCAGGCTGTTTTGTCTGTGGCCCGCATTTGGGAGGTCAGGGTTCGATTCCTATGGCTGGCCTACCTAACCCATATTTTTTTCGAGGGTTCTTCCGGTTCTCAGGCGAATGCTTGGTAGAATAATTACATCCCCCGAATTTCATGTCCCTCTATTTCACCTACATTCTATTTCACATCATCTCTCATCTGGTGTCGGTGGGAGTCTCGGCGTTGCATGGCAGGATGACATGCTCCTGGTAAACACTTCCTCCTTCGGTAGGACGGTTTCCCGTCTCCGGGCTGATCTGCTGAGCCGTTTCCGGACCATGCAAGGACTGCCGCCTTCTTCTCGCCTCATCCTTCCTCCTGGGGATGTCCCTCTTGCGGCATAGGTACAATAGATCAAGATTGGTCACAGTGCGAATCCCCTCCGCACCGTAATCCAATCCAATCCAATGCTTTTTAGGCTACTGCCATGGTAAACATTGTCAAGATGGCAAATTTGTCCAGAAATGAGAGTGTACAAGAAATAAGAATAGTATCAAGTATATAACCCATGTTTTGGTTTTGTGACGGGTAGGCAATATGAATGAACAGAATGGAAAGGGCATTTGAAACACATTGTCGCGAAGCCGTTATCTACGATAGCGCGGCTAGTGTACACAAAGGGCCGGCAAATAAACATAGCTGAGATAAAAAACTTGCCTGCATAGATTAAGCTACGCTTTTGGAAGATGATAGAATTTTCGGTTTCTTCATTGTCCCGGAAGTCTCTCGACTTTATCAATGAGGTATTTAAGAAGGCGACGACTCGCCAGCAGGCAGTCGCGAAGAGAGTAAGTAGAGAACAGCTGTAGAGTGTTGTAACGAGAGCTGATGTAATCAGAACGCTGTTTATTGTCATCGACCTTGGTAGATTGTGTTGTATATGTGACGTAATGTTGTTACGTGAGAATTGAACAGTGCATTCCTACGGAAATAAAGAACATTTAGAATTATGGCAAATTGGTCTTTTGTATTCTACGAACTCACAAAGTCACAATATACACAAGAATTACGTAGAAAATGAAGCTAGTTACAATATAACTATTTGTAACAAAAAACTTCACTTATCTTAAGAAAAATGATGTCGATTTTTCCTATTAGTTAAAGTTGAAATCGATTTCACGAGACCTTGTTCGCGTCGTCAGTCAAAGAAAGCTACAGGAGAAAACAAATTCGTCGTTAAGGAAGTTACAATGTTATTATGTTTTTTTCAGTATTACCAAAATCTGAAAACGAAACAAACTTAAGAACAGAATCAACTGCTGGTACTTCAAAATTCATTACGCGATGGATAGAGTCAACATGAAAAATTCAATGCCATGGCCGGGATTTGAACCACGGATCTCCTGGTTTCCGTCCATTCGCTCTTAACCTTTGGTCAACGTGCCGTCTTGACATTAAATTCTCCAATTGACTCATATATTTCCCCGGTAGAACACTAGGGGCTCTCGCATCCGAGATGCACCAGGAGATCCGTGGTTCAAATCCCGGCCATGGCATTGAATTTTTCATGTTGACTCTATCCATCAAATACCTTAGCCTATATACAGCTAGTGTGGATAAATGATTAATTTCCATCAATTAACTAAAATTCATTTTCCCAAACCATTAGATATATTGGGACATTCAATTGTTTTAATAAAACTTATTTTTAAATTGTTTTGATAAAGATATAAAATTCACATTAGAAACTGAAATTGGTGGTTTTTGGATTTGAAGATAGTAAGAAATAATAGTAAATTGGATTTTATTATTTACAGGAAATCTACTCATATCGCTAATTACATAAAAACTACAAGTTTCAACCCTTTTCCACATAAATTTGCTATTTTAAATAGTTTGATTTATACATTAATAAATATACCCCTGAATAAAGAGGAATTTAATAAAGAATATAAACATATTATTAATACGGCTTTAATTAATGGTTTTAATAAAGACTTTATACAAAACAAGATTGAAAAATTTAAATATAACAAAATCGTTCATGATATTTCTACCCTCAAAAAAAAAATAAAAGACGATTATAATTTTAAAAAATTTACTTATCAACTTTGGTTTAATAAACAATTTCAATAAGTTTTTAAAGAGCTTGGTATAACTTTGGTTCCTCAAAAAAAAAAAAAAAAAAAAAAAAAAAAAAAAAAAATAGTATTAAAAATTTACTACATTTCTCTAAAAAGGATAAAATTCCTAATATTAAAAAATCCGGCATTTATCAATTTGATTCTTTAGATTGTGATCGGAATTACATCGGTAGGACGAAACGTAATTTGGAAACCAGAACGAAAGAAGATTTTCGTAACATTAAGTATAAACAAACTATTAAATCGGCCGTAGCAGATCATTTTTGGTCATTTAACTATAATATAAATCCTAAAGTTAAATTATCAAAACAATTAAATGTCCCGATAGAGTTAATGGTTTGTGAAAATATATGTGTTTTTTAAAAAATAAACATCGCGTAATGAATTTTGAAGTACCAGCAGTTGATTCTGTTCTTAAGTAGTTTCGTTTTCAGATTTTGGTAATACTGAAAAAAACATAATAACATAATTACTTCCTTAACGACGAATGTGTTTTCTCCTGTGGTTTTCTTTGACTGACGTCGCGAACAAGGTTTCGTGAAATCGATTTCAACTTCAACTAATTCAACTAATAAGAAAAATCGACACCGTTTTTCTTAAGATAAGTGAAGTTTTTTTTTTTTTTTTGTTACAAATAGTTATATTTGTGTAATATACGCAAGAAGTTGAAAAATAGATGTACCAACTGCATAAGGTATTTTTTCTCTTCAAATGTTTACAGCTACTAGTGCAGAAATGAAATGTGTAGTGTTTAACGCCCGCTTTTACTACATATGGCGCCGCAGGCGATGACACTGATGATACATGAGATGAAGATGGAGCACCGGTGGCATGAGATGGCGGGGGAAACCGGAGGTCCCGGAGAAAACCCGCCCCAGCGCCGTGTTGTCCACCACAAATCTCACTTTGCGGTCGCCTGGAATCGAACCCGGGCCGCCTTGGTGAGAGCCAAGTGGTCTAACCACTGAGCCACGGCGCGGCCTTATACTAGTGCAGAAAGTATAGCATTCTCCATAAATATTCGATATTGAGTTCAAAATAATACTTTTATTGTTTTTGAGGAAATAAAAATCTTAGAAAATTGGGTAATGTAAGGAGCACTTTTGGGTAACGGGATTTTCTCAAAGTATTCGTGTTATATTATAAGATGAAATTGAATACCAAGTTGCTATTGAACAATACTCTTCATTATTCAGTTAAGCTGTTCACAGACATGTCCACAACCCTATTTCTACACCTTGGATGTGTTGCACTCACATGGCTTTCGTTACTGTTATGAGCTTATTTCTCTGTTTACTTCATGACAATCGACATAAGCATTATACTAAATACTAGTTTTCTTGTAGGTGCAAGGAGATTAAGGAAGTATAGAAGCCTTTATGTTATAATCAGCTCCTTAAAAAGTAGACGCTATTCCGTTTTTTTTTTTCATTTATTTACATCATCCAAAGTTAAGTTATATCGGACAATGAACGGAATGGTGCTCAAATGAGTCCAGGGGCTATCTTTCAGGAAAAGGGCAAAACATGGAAGAAATCTTATCCACATAACTCACCCTGGTCGAGATTCGAATTCGGAATCCCTTGAACGTGAGGCAGAAATGCTGCTACCTACGCTAAAGAGGGTATTCAGTGTTTTGCGTAACCAAGAGATCTTAATTCATATATTAAAAAGAAAGTAACGGCTTCCTGTTTGAGAAAAACATAAGTATTGGGGAGGAGGGGGAACAGACAAATTACAAGGACTGGACTATCCTACATAGGGTATTCGGCACGGAGGTCCAAACTTGGTCTATTGTACTTATACCCCTAAGTGGGGTACTCTCCGGAGGAAAGATGAGGCGAGAGGAGACAGAGGATGGTCAAGACAGTGCAGAGGGCATATTTACCTGTTGGAGGTACAACCGGCCTCCCATCCTGTTGTGGTCTGGAAACGGCTGTACCACACCGGGTTTGCAGACCGCAGTCCGTCCTATCGGAGGAGGAAGTTTTACACAGAGCATAACATCCTGCCATGCAGCGCCGAGACACCCGCCGACACTTCTCTCCTGAAAGAGACCACCAGATGAGAGATTATGTGAAATGATAATGTAGATGAAGTGAAGGGACAGGAAGTAAATATCCTATTCAGCATTCGCCTGGTGACGCGGGAATATCCCCGAAAAAACCATGGGTTAGGTAGGCCGGCCGCAGGTCGAACCCGGGTCTCCCGAAGGCGGGTCACAGACGAAACAGCCTCAGCCATCCCGTTCGGTTAAAACTATTCTTACGATGCCGAGAACTGAACCCGGGCCTCCTGGGTTAAAACCAGGTATCCTGGCAAGTAAACCACATGAGATGTTCAATAACAAGGATTATCTCCGAATAGGTTCGCTCTACAAAAAGCGTATCAGACATCAATTGTGTGTTTTGACCTGATCTCCGTTTCCTGAGTTGTAAGATTTTGTTTATCACGTTTTCGAGTAATGCAAAACTCTTCGAAAATGTAGAGGACTTGGAGGAATTTCCCAAAAAATTCAAGATAAGCATTTCATTTGTCATGAGATTATTTTAAACATATGAAATTTTAATTAAAATCGTCAAAACTTACTGTTGTATCTTTCAAAGATACTAAGGTTAATTTGTATTTAACCGATATATTGCTTCTGAGTTATGTCGTTTACACACACACACACACACACACACACACACACACACACACACACACACACACACACACACACACACACACACACACACACACACACACACACACACACATACGAACGCCTCTGCAGCATAGGTGGTATAGTGTCTGCCCCAAGTTCGAGAGGTCCAGTGTGCGACTCTCGGTCAGAGTGAGTTATCCTGGGTTTACCCTTGGGACATTTTTAAATGTATGCCTTTTTCTTACTTATTTTAAGTACTTAGAAAAGAAAGTAAAATGCTTTCTTTGGATTCATGACAGTTCAGCAACAATATTGGTTAAAACGTCGAGTTTTGGGGTTATAAAGCTACCTTACGTAGTATAGAAAGTAGAAACAAGTGAATATTCAAATGCATAATTTCCGTAGGTGGGTGATGCCAGATCCCTACCACTGCGAACTTGCGAGGATCGGGTATAGTACCTCGTGTCCAAGGTCAGACCATTATTGTACTGATGTACAAAGCATTTACCTGTCACGTCTCACAATTGCACACCAACTTGTTCTAAGGAATTCTGCATACCCTGAACTAGACAGTCTCTGGTTCTTTTACTTCTTTATTTAATAGCCTTTCCTAAAGTTCCACCAATCCTGGCATATTTTAACTGTAAAGTATTTATTTAATTAATATCCAACCCAATGAATTTTTAAACATTTTACCAATTTAATTGCGATGATTATTCTCAACAAATCATAAAGACATTGGAACACCTTTAATTCATCATAATTTCTTAATTTAGTACATTTTCATCTATGGCTTAACGTTTATACAACACAATGTATAAGTCTTTCCTAATGAAATAAACATTATAGGGGAATATTCTCAGTACATTCCGGAGATACATCGTATTAGTTACGAAAATATATTTTAGTTTATGGTATTTTAATTATATTGTGTATTTGAATTATGTAGTGTACGTATATGGTGTTTACTCAGAGTCTTTTTAAGAAAATCAAAACTTCAGAAAGCATTTCCCTGTAAGAATAGTTGAGGGTGCCATATTTTCTTGACAAACTTTTTGTCTCATCTTTTGAACATACTGAACTTAAATATTTATAGTTCTTTATTTCGTCTTTGACACGTGCGAAATTTTTTGGATGGAACGCAACATCCTGTCTACCTACTTGCTGCATACATTTAAAACACCTTACATTCGAGGATGTGCAAATTGCAATTTCAGCATGCCAAGATGTGAATCTAGAGAAAATCATATTTCGGAAACGGCTGTTGCTGAAAAACATAGACAAACAGTGCATTTTAAAGAGCCACGCAGCTTTGTTTCTCCCTCGTGATTTCTAGTAATATTCTTTAATCATATGTAAGGTACTATAATAAATAACGCAAAGAACTGTCTCAGACGAGGTGAAGCTTCATGACAAAGTTTGCAGTATATATTAAAATATTTTGGACAGAATTATTAAAATATTTATTCGCTTTAATTTTCAGTTTCCGAGTTGTGCTGCGTATAAACTAAAAATAAATACCTGAACTTCTTTCTAAAAATATTTTGACTGTTGAAAAATGCATATTCTTTAAAACATCGTTATCCTACACAATAGTTCCGCTACCATGAGTGTGTAATTGGTAGAGAAAGTGAACATTTCACTCTGAAACCAGCCCGTTTCGGAGTGTCGTCCAGACCATACGGCTTCTTTCCCAAGGCCACCTGGATATTTTAGCTGTAATCACTTGAAATAATAAAGAAACCTCGGTGTTGCGTGCTTCTGAACTTGGAAGTCACTGGTAGGGCTTTAAACCTTGACCTTGATGTTTCATAGACCGTTCTAAATACCAAGAAAATAACACATTTCTACTTACCTATTTGGGTCACAGCTATTTCCAACCAGCAACGCAGGAATAAATATTTCATGTGCGTACATCTTCTCTGCATGCAACAGTCAGATAACAAACTCGCATCGACCAGGTTTGGGGAAACAAGCAAGTCTGAAATAAAGCAACAGAATGACGAGGATGATGAAGATGATGATGATAATTAATAATGATAATGATAATGATAATAATAATAATAATAATAATAATAATAATAATAATAATAATAATAATAATAATAATAATAATAATAAATAAATAATTAATAATAATAATAATAATAATAATAATAATAATAATAATAATAATAATAATAATAATAATAATAATAATAATAATAATAATAATAATAATAATAATAATAATAATAATAATAATAATAATAATAATAATAATAATAATAATAATAATAATAATAATAATAATAATAATAATAATAATAATAATAATAATAATAGTTTTATGTGAAATATTAATTAAGCATTTCGAATAATTTCTACTTTTTAAATAGGAAACTACAGTTAATCTGGTTTATCTTGAAACACGGTAAACAGAACGTGCAATATTACCCGCGCTGTTGTAGGTAATCCATGACTGCCTAATCCCACATTGCATCACTTCATCACTTCTATGTACAGTTTGTCTGGTTTATCTTGAAACATGGGAACCAGAGAGGGGGGGGGCGCATTATTGTCCGCGTAGGTAACCCATGACCGCTTAATTCCGCATCGCATTACTTCCATGAAATATTCCAATTGATTCCGCGTGATTATATTGCAGCTGCCTCTTTTATAGTTTTAAGCGCAGCGCTTTAAAGATTACTTGTAGATGGCGGTCGTACAGATATACCGTCAATTTGGGATTTTTTTTTTTTTTTTTTTTTTTTTGAGAGTCACTTTCTTCTAAATTTATGATGAAATTGTCCAACATATCACTTAACCAGTCTTTTCCTCAGTACATTTCTTCTATCTCCGTTTATTTGCGCCCATATTAGCTCAATAGCATTCGTATCACACTATCACGTAGGTAAGGTATGTCCATTTAATTCAGCTATAGAGTCGATTATACACAGTTTGAACTTATATTTGTTTCTCTTAAATATCTCGTACAACACCGGTTTTTATGCCACATTTCCATTATAACCATACTTCCCGGTAGGTCGGTTACCAGTCTCCGCTCCTCTGCTGGAACCATTTCGGGACCGCCAGCCAGGAACTTTTGGTTCTCGGATTGCCTGCCTGGGATCTTTGAGGCTCGGCTGCTGGGCTCGTTGCCGTCCCGCAGTAGGGGAGCGTGTACGTTATACTCGCATATCGGGGGAAGTCCTTATTCAAGTAAACTGTAAGGTACCTGTCCTTGTCATGGCTCCTTGGGTCGGCCCCCTCTGTCTCCTTCGCCTCATTCTTCCTTAAGGGTAGAGGAACAATGGGCCGAGCATGGTGGCCCACGTATCGAATCCCCTCCGCAATGAAATCCTAATCCTAACTGCCATATTTCACTGTCAATATAAAACAGTGTCTAAATAATCAAGACCTGCACTGGTTGCAGCACCTGTTGTCTGACGGAGACTAGGCAGTCGCGGATAGCAGTGGCACTGTGCTTACAGAACTTTTCACCCCTCTCTTGTCACAGGGAGGGGTAGGACTTATACTCCTCCACAGCAGAGAAAGTCTCCAAGGGATGAGACGCAGGGGGGTTGGAGGAGGTTCCCACACCCTCCCTGGACAGGTTTATGACACCCCATGTCAGTAAAGTAACAGACCATTCCAAAACATTCTGACGGCTTCTACTTTTGTGAATGAATCTTCTCGGTTTTAGTGCACAGAGTGAATATGACGCATGTTTTTTTAACGGTTCTACTCCTTTTGTAGCATGCGTTCTCTGTCACACACATTCGCTGTTCTTGTCCCACAGCACATTCCTTACAGGGATTTTCTTTGCGTTGCTGTACTATAGATTATGTTTCAAGTTAAACCAGCATATAAAGCCCGTCTCGGTAGCGTAGATTGTAGACTGCCTCACGTTCAAGGGGTCCCGAGTTCGAATTTCGGCCAGCGTGAGTTACCTGCATAATGTTTTTTCGGAGCTTTCCTTTATCCTGAAAGACAAATGTCAGGTAACTCTAAACTCCATGGACCCTGCGCTAATTTGAGCATCATTTCACCCATTTCATTCATTCATCACCCGATATGACTTAAGGTTCTTCTTATTCTTATTCTTCATCATCATCATCATCATCATCATCATCATCATCATCATCATCATCATCTTCTTTTCTTCTCCTACTCCTCTTGGTATAGGATACACAGTCCTTTCATTTGTAGCTCTCTACCCGTTATGCGAAACTTAACGTTGTGAGACGAGTTTTTTAAAGTAAGGATGTACCAGGAAGATTTTTCCAAAACTACCTCTCCCAAACTATTAAAATAGAACATTGCCCTTACCTTTATTTTATCAAAATTGGGTCTAGCTATAATAACGCGGACTTAACTCCACGTTGCCATGGGGATATCTCGCTAGGCCTAGAAACTTGCTAGGTTTGTTATAATATAAACTGCCTGTTACACTTAAATGCCTCTCCGTCTTGGAAACCTGGTGTGGGCTGGGTGATTTCTGTTGAGCAAACGTTGCTGATACTTCCGGCTTACCCGTTTATAAGCACCTCAAGTCCGCTATTGTTCATTCCCAACTGATATAGCCACATCATTGGATATTTTAAAGTATGCAGCTGCTAAAACTAATGATATCGTGTACACTATTGTTGTCTATATTATGGTGTGCACAATTAACAGCCAATGCACTACACTGATAAACCACTTAAAGAATGCTTATTGTGGTCTTTCTTTTGTAATTCCCTCCCATTTACGAGGCTTTAGCACGTTAACAAATTCTAGGCATGGGTTTGTAATATGGTACATATGTTAGCATCCAGGCTTTCATATAGTTAACACTCCATTTATGATCTCTGAAAAAGATGTTTTATGATTGTTTCTCAAATTTCCAGAATAATAAATGTCACTTGTGCTACAAAACTAGTAAATGCTTGCCACTGAGCGAATGCACTTGTAATTTAATGCCTTTTACTATGATATGAAACATTTGTGTGGTTTATGTTTTCCCTGTTCGTCCCAAGAGAGCGATAAATAACATTTGCTGGATGCACAATCAGGAATCCGCAGTGTTTTATTTTGCAGATTTTACTGACACGCCGTAGCCATGGAAACAAACGGATGTAGATGTGTGAGGTGTCCTGTCGAGGTGCTAATGTTCATCCATAGGGCTGTAAAAGTAAACGAAGACCGCACCTACATCAAGAGTTTTATCTACTCCTACTCACATGCGTGGGTAACAATGGCTGAACTCGTTTGCTGCTTGTGTCTTATGCTTTCGGCGTTAATACTGTTCTGCCTGCTTTTGGTTATAGCGCATGTTCCTCCTGGTGTTTGTCTAACAGTAGACAGGGATTATCATGAAGGTGTTTCACTTTCTTGGTGCGTCTCTTATGACAGCTGGATTTTATCATTTATTTCTGTTTACATTGTGTGTGTGTGTGTGTGTGTGTGTGTGTGTGTGTGTGTCTGTATGTGTGTGTATGTGTGTGTGTTCTTGAGGTTAAGAGAAGCCAAACACCTGGTTATACACATCAGGACATCATACTATGACGTAGGATTTATAAACATATGATCTTATGCAGATCATGGAAATTGTGCATTTAGTGTGTAACTTCATTCTTTACTTCATCTGAACCAGGTGGTGAAAACCAAAGATTTAGTATATGAGACGTGGTTTCCATTCTTGGTAACCCCTTAAGATTTTCCCCGCGTCGATAGATGATTCGTTTTGCATTACGACATTCCGTTCCCGCTCATACCGAGCGGGATAGCTCAGGCGGTTTCTTCTGTGGCCATTCGGAAGGCCTGGGTTCGATTCCCGTGGCCGGCCTATCTACCCATGGATTTTTTCTGGAGTTTCCTAGGTCTCCAAGCGAAAGGGTAGGTTAATTGCTGCAGGTAAACATCATCATCCGGTGGGGCAGTCTTCGGTCGTCGAGCCAACGTAATAGGACTCTTCAGGAACGCGGCAAGCGGGATGGCGGTTGTGCAAGCCTAACGGGGGTGTTACAAGCTCTGGCGGAAACTAACCTGGAATCTCCACATCAGATATTATCTGTCAAGACTAAGACACCGAATCCAACAAATCTAAAACATGATACAGTTAAAATCACCTCTTGCAATGCCATATAAACTCATTCTATAGAGTGGAAACGTTGAGTCAGACTGAAAAATTCAATGCCATAGCCGGGATTTGAACCACGGATCTTCTGGTTTCCGTCCAACCGCACTACCATTGTGCCACTATGGCCAACGTGCCGATATGGCATTAAATTCTCCAACTGACTCGTATTTTTCCCGGTAAACCACTAGGAGTTCTCATAAACACATGAGACAACTACCCTTATGGCGTGGCGATCATTCTATAGAACTCACTTATCAAACCTATTTGGCAATACCGTTGATCTATATGGGGCTCTCCTGCAGTGTCACAGGTGAAGAGAATCCAAGTAATCCAGAACAATACATAAGATTGACCACAGGTGGCCCATGGTATGTTAGCAACGCCACACTTCACAGGGATCTGAACATACCAGAAGTGATGGATGTCATCAGGATAAGCTACACCAGACTATACCAGACATTTGCCAATCATCCAAATCCACTGCCACAAGACATTTTCCTACACCCTCCTCCACAACTACAAAATAGAAGACTAAAAAGAAAACGTCACAATGACTTGCTCATTTAATTTCATGTGTTTTGTATGTTTTTGTTTGTTTGTTTTGTGATTATAATATAGGTAATATGTTTTTGAATATTCAAATGTAACTGATGTAGGACTGTTAGGTATTGAACAGCATCTTAACGCACGCTTCAAGTGATGTAACATTACTATTGCTCACAAGAGTACCATTATGTATTTGGATACAATAAAGTTTATCGACAATTAAAAAAAAATGTGTCATCGTAACATTTGGTTAAGTAACATTTCCGCAAACTTGACTCGCTAGGTAACTGTTCCCTTTCATGGGTCACTTTAATTTATGAATGTGGCATGGCTGCAATTGCATGCATAATAATAGTTTATGGATATAGTTCACATAAACGTTTGCTCAAATTTTTATTCTCAGTATTTTCAAAAATGTTCAAGTGGGAAGTGTATTTTCCACGGCCAATATGAAAGAAGTAATATTGTCACAAGTGACTTTTAATTAATACAAATAGCAGTTCATGTGACTTCAGTGGTATGTGACGTCACCCTCCCACTCCTCCACCTGTGGCATAAGTGAATTTGAAGTGTGAGTCTTCCTCTTTGTGTGCAGGTCTTGGACCTGGCAGGGCGTAATGCCCTGGCTGTGTAAGGTATGTGGTCCGAAGGACCATTATTTTTGTAATTATTTAGTTCAATAAATATTCTTATTAAGTGAATTGAAGTTTTAGTTAGATTTATTCATACCTTTTGTAGAAATGAACCAGATAGAAAACCCCAACCTACTTTGAGTAATTCCCCCGTGTACGTTCTGGCCAGATGTCCCTTATCCTTTATCATCCATGGTTAGGTCGTCACAATATGCAGGGGAAAAGTCTTAGGTTACATGAAACATTTATTGCAGTAAGTATTTTACTATAATAGAACTGCAAAAAGATACAAATATACAATTTTGGTGTAATCTAAATTGAGCTCCTCCATATTTCTCTCCTGTAGTTTTTCCCATCAGTTACTTTCCATGGAACTTTCTAAAACATAGATCGACACATTGCAAGCTTTGCATATGTACCACGCTGTTTATCCTCTTTAAGTATTATAAAACATTAAAACGAATTACATATTGGATATAAATTAGTTTGTGAAACTAGCAGATAGAGCCACGTCCCCTTCAAGCGTCTGTCATTTTCTTTTATTCTGTGACCTCATAGAAGTGACACTAGGATGGGCTCAATTTTTGCCTGGTTTTGTTGAACCCTTAGCTAGATGCCAGTATATACTGAACGTGGTCAGCAGGCTTCCGTGGCTTCTCTAACATGATGAAGCAAGTGGGAAGCATACTTCCCACGGCCTTAAAGGGTTAAAATGTAGGATACTGCAATTTTAAAAAAGGGATTTTGGTGCTAAGGAGAACTTTGCGTAAGTCGAATGTAAATTGGGATTTTCGACTCCATGTCGCAAGTGGTGTTGGAAGCAAAGACATCTTCCCAGTAGCCTTGGGAAATATTTGATTGTATCGCTATGTTGTGGTATAAAATGCTTCGTTTAGTAATTCATTGACTGCTCCCATATTTTTCATGTGAACACTTTACCGTTAGAACAAAAGATGGATCCAAAAGTATTAACGTAATCCTGTAGCTTACTGCACAAAGGAACACTGAATTTTGGCATATTGGTGGTAGCTACAATTAAAACTGAAATAAAAACAAAGTTAGACCCAACTAATTATTGCCTTTTAAAATAAACACAAGCGGTAATCCCAACGAGCTATGTTAGCTATACGTTTATTTGTGCGGAAACACCCATTGTTGCAAAGAAAATAATGAACTGAATGAAAGGCGCCCATATTGTCTGCAACTTAAAAACAATAATATACATTCGGCGAATTTCGTTTCATGATCACGGACTAACGGTTGTTGAAATAAATAGGAAATTTTAATAATTACTAAATATATAAATAATGAAATAAAGGCAACAAGAAGCATTCTTAAAATGGGCATTTATATTGAAAAAGGCAGCATAAAATTATGGCACATCAATCAAAAGGGTATAATTCGTACAGATTCAGTTTGAAACTGAAGATATATTTGACACATTTAAAAAGGTATTCTTCCTGATTTTCGGTCTTTGGTTATACGTATTTATTATAAGCATTGTGGGCTCATTTCTTCTGATGGGTGCGACCATTCGAAAACAGCAAACAGATGTCAAAGCTTATTTTGTCATTTGGCATGACGTGTTGAGATGGGGAACAATAGAAAGCGAATTCACCTAGCCAGAATACTAACCCAGAGATACCCACGAGAGACGTCGTTCAGTTTCCCGGCAGTTCTGACGACAATTTAGCGTTATGGTTATAGCACAGTGACGTCACTGATCTTTTCGTGACGAAGTTGGCGACTTGCTTTGCGTGGTAAAATCTCATTAAGGGCCGCCGAATGCAATGTCACCGCACGGAGGAATTAGGATAATGATTCCCGATTAGGATCTGCTTCCGAAAGCTGCAACTGCGGCTGAATTCGGGGGAAAAAACTGTCAAACGGAAATGTCTGCACCACCGTCTCCTGAACAGCAAATGACTTCAGATGGAATTCCTCTCCACATTATAAAAGGTGATGTGTCTCATCGCTTTCCCAACTCGTTTATAAACAAACTAAACTTTGCCTACCATATTGACATAAACATATTTCCTGGTATATATGATGGGAATAAAACGGTAGTTCAATATTTTTAAGAGCTGGTCGCTTTGTGAAGGCTTTCAAATTCCGTTTTATTTGCATAACCAAGAGAAGGAGGGAAAAATTAATAACCACTTCCCATCTGAGAAAAGTATTAGAAAACAGAAAGTAATAACAAGAAGCATCTAGAAATGGTTAGGATAGGTTAGGATAGAAATGTACGAGGGATTCTTTACTTTATTTATTTATTTAGGTGCACAGGATCTACTCCCATTAGTCCTGGACTCGTAGGACCAAGGAATCGGGCCTCCTTCTACCCGGGAGCGATGGAAAACTCCGGGGGTCCTTTCCATGGGGCAATACCTTGAGTCTAAAAAGCCCCCCCCCCCCCCATTGACTACAACGTCAAGACGGGTGGAAGTGGATACGCCACTTACGCGCGTCAACTCCGCAGGGAAGACTACCGAAAACCTCGGTGGGGCCGCCTGGTGATATAGCACACCTTCTACTAGTTATGCAGGCTAGTACTCGGGACTTATGAGGCAACCCTCTACCCCCTCCGGGCGGCCGTTGCCTGGCCGGAGGTACCCAAATCCCTGTGTGTGTCGGGAACACACTGCCCCCTCGAGTCCAACCCAATCCGAACAACTCCCCGAAGGGAGAGGCTCGACAGTTCGGCCCGAGGTTCCTTTAATAACGTCAGAGGTACCACGAGTGCTAAGGGTCCGCAGCGCCCGCACCACGGCAGCTGAAGTGGACCGATCCCCTCTCTACTATGAGCAGTCTTGATCTATTGTACCTGTGCCCCCAAATGAAGCATCCCTGGGAGGAAATATGAGACGAAAGGTGATAAAGGACGGCCGTACCAAGGAGTCACGACAGTACAGTCGGTAGGCTCCCTACAGAAATGTTTACCAGGCGCGTATCATTCTGCCATGCAGCGCCAAGACACCCGTCGATACGCCTACCCTGAAAAAGACCACCAGAACATAAATTATATGAAATGATAACGCGGATGAAGTGGGGGGATAGGAAATTCGGGGAATGTACTAGAGGTGTCATAAAGTTTTAATTATCACACTTTAATTATCACACCCATGTGGTCTACTCTACTGTTCTCGGTTGAGGGGTGGCAATGTAATCCAGGGGGGACTCTTTGATCAGCTGAACCTGGCTGTTGGTGGGCTGTCTATGACGACCCTAATGAACTTTCCTAAACCTGTTAGAAATTCGCCGTGACTGTGATATCACCTATGATATGTTCTAGCCGTCTTTAGGCCTTCATATCATTCTTTCTCCTGGGATCTGACACACAATAAGCCAATGGCCCAAGTGCCGAAATCCCTTTGGAGATAAAAATCAGAATGCATTCCATCAAAACATTTAATGCTGAGATTTCATATATATGCTTTGCGTTTTGAGGTTCCATCCTGGAATGACAGAAAAAATATCTAGAGAAAAAAAAAATCGCGCTTCCCCAGCTGAAAATCGAGCCCAGGAACCCAAGCCCCGTCCGTCACTGGAGGCAGGTGTTTTATCCACCGAGCTACCGGGCCAGCCTTATCAACATTTGTTTATAGTTTTTAACGCTTTTGTGTGATAAATGACGGTGCTGAACAAATTATAACGAAGGTGAAGTGAACAATAATTATTTTCATGGTAAAAGTATAAAAGCAAACTATTTCAAGTTAACACAGAAGTAAACTATCTCGGCTCACTTGGAAGAAACAAACACATCTGCATTTCAGCAATGGTTACTTCCGAATGCTTTCTAATCATGCGATTCTCAAATTAATTCCACATTTAGCATCTGCAGATGTCAGAGGTGTATTGTAGAGTCCAATGACTTCCTTATATTAGGCATAAATAATAATCTCTTTGGTTCTGCTTTCTATAAATAATTAGATTTAAATCGAAACATATGTTTTCAGTCGTGCCTTATCCGTTTTGGATTATGTCTAGCTGAGTTCAAAGTGGGATTATTTTTAGGATATTTTCTTATGTCCATTCCAGATGTTTCCATCCATTTTCTCTTTCCGCTTGGTTACTGCAAACAGATTTATTTTTTCCTTTAGATGGCATTTTCATTAAATGGATAGGAGCGTCCTTTTTCTCGTGAGACAAAGGATGCGTTACCACACAGTCTCATTGTCACGTGTATGTCGTGGGGTAACCTGAAAAAGTTGCAGAGGTCAAAGTTTCAGAACCGGTAACCAACCACCTTTGGGTCTTTTCTTTGTACCTTATTACAGAGTGGATGTATTTGGTAAGGCTTATTAAACGCACTTAATGCTACATCACTTTCAGAATCAGCCATAGTTAGAATATTCTGCGTCAAAATGGATTCAAACACTATTCGTACCTTGAATGCACTGGCACGTGCTGATTTCTTCGTGCTTCATAAGTTGCTCTTATGACGTAATAAATAAATGTAGGGCACCTTGTTTAGAGTGTTAGAACTAATAACCACAAGCACATATCCGCAATTCAATTGTCAACGCCTCATGCCTTTTCTATTAGTTCGTAGATATTGTGACTTTGTGGGTTCGTGAAATAACAAAACGAGGTTACAAAACACAAAAACTACACTTTATTTTCCTAGCAATACACCGTTTACCATCACAAAATTGCTAGATCACCTCAAAAACTGTTTATTTTTCAAACACTACTCTCAACTGTCTGTCGCTTCCGGTAACGATCGGCCCCGAAGTTTCCCGAATCTCCACCGGTCATCATTTATTCATCGGCTTCGCGAGTCTACCGCCAGGGTGACAATATGGTTGATTTCTCTGCCATTGAAATGGTGGTCTTTAATATTAGAGGCGTCGCCGTCGCTGAGTGATTAGAGCACTCACCAAGACGATCCACGGGTTGGATTCCAAGTGACGCACCTGGGATGGTGGTAGTTGAAACGGCGTCTGGAAGAGTTCTCCGGTTTCCCCAACCATTCATTCCACTAACTGATCTATCATCACTTTTACCCTTATTTCATAACATCAACTTGCGCACTTCACTTCGGGCTGTTTCTCCCCATTTATGATTCTCTGTTCACTATTGACCACAATCCGTTCAAGAAGGGATTTGGGACGCTAACCACATTACACCTTCTGTTTCTGTTCCCAGCCAACAATGCCCGTTATGGGTGGTAGAGAGGATTGGGGCGGTCAGGGGGGGCGAGCCTTTTTTATCTCTTTTATTACAATTAAAAGCAAGAAAATATATAGACATATTTTATATCTATATATTTATTTTTCCTTGTTTCTGCCACTTTTACCTTTACGTCGTTTTGCTGCATTTTTACACATACACACAATACACATTAACAACAATTTCGAACGGGGGACTCGATCTCGCGACGCTCTACGCGGTGGAACGCCAGAAACGTAAGCTCTAGCGACCACGGCTACATGGGGTACGAAGGCCGTCAGCCTTTGTTCATGAAGTGTAGTCCTCTCATTAATCTACAACGCATGCGTTGCGTTGGCCATAAATACCGAACCTACCGTTTAGATTCGTTCTCAAGTTCCCGTCAAATCTAGCGTATGTTTTATCGTTCGAATACTGGCAACTGCATAAAACGGAAGCTCTAGATAAACTTGTGTTGTATATTGCAGAGATGGGAATAGTACTTTCTTCCCCTTAGGTCAATAACAGTTTGCACCGTTCGGGTCCATTTACCCGATAATTAAAATGTATATACTTTGAATGCAAAGACTAAGATCACATAGCAAAACATCAAACCTGAGCCTTCAAGTCGGCAATGCGAGCACTTAACCCTATACGTCCAAACATCGGACTCTAGATCCTGCCACAAATGGCGCCCAAAGTGGGGCACTGCCAAAACAATAAAATACATGCACGAATGTTTTGCAAACTAGCAGGGATATCACACGTTGATAGTTTTGGGAAAAGTTTGAACCTTTTATTTATACATAAATCAAATAAATAATTCATGTCTTTTAGTTTCATCACTTAAACCTCATTGTGCAATTTTTGCTTTTGTACTCAAAATTGTCTTTCATCCAACAGTTTTAACCCAAGTTTATGGGTGTTTCTTTTTAGCGATAAAACAATTAAAATAAAAGTATTTTTTGTTTAATTATTGAGAAAACAGGCCTACTTGTGCTGAATATCTTCAAAATGGCTCACGGTTATCAAATTTCTCTAAGGGTATGCGGGGTAAAAATGAATATCAGTAGCTACGTTGGCAAATATATTTAATGGAGGCTTATGTAGAGCTATTTGAAGCGAGTTACTGACTATTTGAGGGTGCAAAATTTCTGTTTTCTGAATCTCAGCACTAGAAATTGTACTATCGAAGTGAAATATCTGGTAACTTCTGACATTTAAGTACTTAATGGCCTAAAAACAACAGTTTCTGTAATAACAATGCGAAGCGTAAGCTGCAGCAACAGCCAGGTACGCATAACTTGAGCGTGGTCTTTGGACGTTACGGACTGCCGATAATCCATTACAGCAAAACACTTCCACAAAATTGTAGAACACGAAGGAGAAGACGCAAATTTCATAAATATACGCTCTTTATCAATTAATCCCTGCCTCCGCCAAGACTACCCAGTCAAATATTGCCAAATTTTAAGATTTTCATTCACCTCTAGAACGTTACACTGCTCTAAGACTTAAAATTCTAAGAGTTTTATCCCCTTTCTAATTTTCAGAGTTTCGTCCATATATGTATTTGCAAACTTGATTACTCAAATCTTCAGCAAATAGGTTTTATGGAACCGTTACTGTCATAGATATACCGACTTGCAACTCCTAAAATAGACTAGCTAAAAAATAGCACGTCATATTCTGATTTTAACAAATAGAAGCCATTTGTTTCTACCTATTCTTCATACAATTATTAATCTTACTCATCAGTAATCCCGTTACCATCTACATGATTGGTAATGTGTCGTAGAGCTAGCAATTTGACCCCGAAAAAGTAAGAAGACATCTTAAAGTTGCAATTTCTGGAATGAGTGTTTTGATCAAGGAAAGTAGTGAAATGTGACGTGATGTGAAACAAAAGAAGTTTGCGTACGCGCTATGTATGAACAGTTGCCAGTGAGGCTGCGAGACGCAGCTCATAAGGGATCAATATCTGCAATATCACTTTCCCCTGTGTTTACTGCAACCTGCCCAGGATTGCGTTTCCTGCTTCGCTACGAAATTAATCTCCAGTCTCAGACTAATTGCTCTTACCACATTATCACATTCCGTAGTTGGCACATCCTATCACCTTCACTGGGGTTTTGAAATGTTTATAATAAATAAGCTAGAAATTAGATAGTTTCGCAAAATTTAGAAATCGTATGACATTTCCTTTGTCGGAATAATAATGTGGACGTGCTTTTTGTTGTACAGAATGGAATATAGAGTTAAATTAACCCTAATGCACTCTTATCAGAAAAAATGGCAAGAATTATCACATCTTTCAAGTGGCATAACGTTTAAACTTTTCTTAATTTCGAACAAGTATGTAATCTTAGAGAAACTAGATTCTAACCTCTAAAAAATCTCCGAATACTGCATTTGAGAAAATGTAGTATCTCGACTTAACCGAGAAGGATGTTCAGGCGATTTCGTTTGTAGCCCGTATTAGGGAAGTCCGAGTTCGATTCCCGTGGCCGGCCTACCTGACCAATGTGCTTTTTTCGGGGGCTTTCCCGGGTTACCAGACGAATGATCGGCAGGTTAAAACCATCCGCCTAATTTCCTGTCCCTCAATTTCATCCCATTATCATTTCACATCATCTTTCATCTGGAGGTCTCTTTCAGGCAGGTGTCTCGGCGTTGCATGGCCGGATGATATGCTCCTGGTAGGACGGTCCTTCGGTAGGACGGTCTCCGGACCGACTTGGTGAGTCGTTTCAGGACCACGTTGGGATGCCGGCTGTACTGGCCTGTCGGGGAATTTCCAGCTGTTCAACTATAGGGACTCTGCCCTTCGTACTGGCATGCCTCCATGGGACGGCCACTCTCTCTCCTCTCGCCTCATCCTTCCTTCCAATTGGGGCATAGGTGCAATAGACCAAGAATGGAATTCCGTGCTGAGTCCTCTCCGTAGCTAATCTAATCCAATCTCTACTTAAGTAAAATATGCATTTTAAACTCTTTTGGACACATATGACTTTCTACCCCGTCTTCAAAAACCATTCTTTCGGAGCTAATTTTCTATCAAATCTAATTTGTTTCTACTCTTTTTAATGAGGATAATTGAAGCAATTGTCAAATGTTCAATGCTTTAAATTTCCACACTCTTTGATGACATCACAACAAACAAACGAATAGTGATTTCACAATTCCAAAAAGTGTCAAGTGGTTAATAACGTAAATCAATAAAAATGAATACCTCTGAAATAATTATAGCGTTAAAACTTTTAATTGGTGTAAATTTTTTGTTTTAACAAGAGCTATATTTTTGTGTCTGCATGCTTACCGATTGATAGTTCCGTGTCTATCTATATCTTATGCTTTAAAAGTTATACAGAGGACATTCAGTATGAAGTGGCTTTCGCAAGATATTTCCTCAAAATTCAGGATATACATGTCACAAATATGTCTTAAATACTCGCCATTTTAATTAAAATCCTTAGAGATATTTTTCAGATAATGGAAATTAACAAACCATTTTCCATATAAAGTGGATTTCCTTGAAAAATCCATTTAGCTGCTTCCTTAGAATAGGCTTAACTTAAATGCAAAGATTTATATTTATTTGAATTTTACAGTCGTTATTTTTTCTGAACTTTCTTTCCTTTCTATGTTCAGAAACTGTTGAAAATTCGACATTAAATTTTTGATTGGAATACAATTCTTCCTCTATGTCCTGTAGGCAGTTGCTGGAAAAAGTATAAAAACGACAGCCTGGATGAATATAAATTTTTACTTGAATGAAACTCATTTTAAGGACGTAAGATGAAGATTTTTTTTGTATGGAAGATTTATATTCAAACAATTTTTTAAATGATCCTCTTCATCGTCGGGTCTTCAGCGAGTTGACATCTCACCCGAACGTCTCGAATTCGATTCTCGGTCAGTGGAGGTGTCAAGTTTTCTTAAATAAGTTTCAAAAAATTAACAAAACCTACTGCATCTTAAAGTTCAAACAGACCGAGCGGGATGGCTCTGGCAATATAGTCTGTGGCTCGCTTTGGGGAGGTACGCTTCGATTCCCGTGGCCGGTCTACCTGACTCGTGTTTTTCGGGGGGCTTTTCCGGGTCGCCAGGCGAATGCTGGATAAGTTAATTACTCCGAATATCCTGTCATCTCCATTATCATTTCACATCACAGGTGTCTTGGCGCTGCATGGCAGGATGGTATACTCTTGGTAAACACTTCCTCCTTCGGTAGGTTAGTCTTTGGACCGTCCTGGTGGGCCGTTTCAGGGCCACGGTGGGTGGCACACCGCTTGTAATGTCGTGACTTCTTCGGTCACCGCCTTCTGTCTCCTCTTACCTCATCCTTCTTCCCAGAGATGCCCCACTTGGGGCATAGGTACAATAGATCAAGTCTGGTCGCGATGCCGAATCACCTCCGTGGCATAATCCAGTCCAATCCAAAGGTTAAAAGAGTACAAGCACCATCAAATGATTCAACCAAACCAAAATGAAAAAAGTCTATATAAACAAATATTTATTCCTTTTTTTTTTATTTTATCGCCTAAGTAAGCTGAACTAGGTTGACGGAACTCTTAGGCACAAGCGGCTAAACTTAGGAATTCATTTCGTAGATTTATGATCTACTCCAAGCTTGAAAACGGAGCTCCGTGGAAGATATCCAGCCATTTCAAGTTTAAGCCTTGAACTGTATATTCAATAATTCTTTCTGCCCTGAGATCTTCTCGGATTATTCGTCTAGTTCCGACAAAAAACGAACATAAATATAGAATTTTTAGAGAGTAAGATATAATATAACAGAGGTGAGCATGTGTGTTAAAGCTAGTCAAGAGTTTAATCTCTACTAAAACTGAAATTCTTACAGACACTTACTTCTAAAGGCCGGAGATGTGTGCGTTTTTCCATGGGTATATTGCAAATGGTCTGTAACTACTGTTATCGGTCGCACATGTAAACAAAGGCAGGTAGGTACAGCATAACCATGTCAACTGCCTCACAGCAAGAGGAAACAAAACAGCCCCGTTATACTACACCCTGACCTTGCATCTGCAACCACTTGAAAGGCGATGTTCGGGTAGGTCACAGAGTACTACGTTATGTCATTTTCGAGTTTTCAAATTTGATGGCCGTGCTGTACATCTGACGTCATTCATACGCTGTGTCCAGCTAATTTGTATTACATACGAGCGCACATCTCTCCGGCCTTTACTTATTACTCTATGACATATTAATCATTATCTTATTTCTAATTTTCTTGTAGATGCAAGGGAAGTGTGGGAATACAGTAGACTTTAAGTGATAGATGTTTAAAGAGCTGGTCGCTTTGCGTTCTCTTTGCATAACCAAGAGACTGAAAACTGAATTAGGGCGTCCCATTTAAAAAGAATATAAAGAGCCATTCACAATGAAAACGCAACGTTAAGGGAAGGACGCAAATGTATTTTGTAACCATAAACGTAGAAAACCACTCAAAATAGAATAAGAAAACGTAATTATATCCAATCAGAAATTATATGATTTAAAGTGGCTCCTAATCATGAAGTAACATTAATGCATGCTCAAACAACAGTAGCCAATTTACTCGGTGTAATTTGTAAACAAATCGCTCGTCTCGGCGTAGATGGGTTCATCCCCTGAATCAAAGAAGAATTTATCAAGGAGACTTTCATAATTTACTTCGTGAAATGAGAGATGATGTTCAGTGCAATTCCAAAGATACATGAGTATGACGCCTGCACAATTTGATATCGTATTAAACCTAGTTGGCCCGCTGTTGAAAAGCAATCGAAATCCTTTACCTGAGGCTCTTCGCTTCAGTGAGTGTAGCTCTGATACAATGCAATAAGCTTTCCGTCAAAGGTAGCCATTTTCAACTGTTTTCTGATTGGTGGATTTATTCGTTCTACATAAACACAAATGTAGAAGATTGGAGTTTTTAAGAATTGGTCTGCGAAATGAGTTTGCATTAACGTTTGCGTTTTCATTATAAATGACCCTCATTAAATTAGCTGGTTGTAAGCTTTTACATTTATGTTGCATTTACGTTTACCTTTCATTGTGAATGAGCCTTAAGTTTTGAACAATTCGGAGAGATAAAAAATATCTATGAAATTGTTGACCCCACAAATAAAACTAACTGTCCGCTTCGGTAGCGTAGATGGTAGCATGTCTGCCTCACGTTCAAGAGGTCCCGAGTTCGAATCTCGGTCAGGGTGAGCTACCTGGATAAAGTTTTTCTGGTGTTTTTCCTTATCCTAAAATACGAATGTCGGGTAACTCTGAGCTCCATGGCCTATTTGAGCATCATTTCAGCCATTCTATTCATCGTCCTATATGACTTTAAAAAAGTTAAGAGACGTAAATTACAACAACAACAACAACAACAACAAAAAAAAACTGATTTCAACCGTACCTACTTACGAGATCTACGTTTGTTTGTGGTAAGATGTTGTCTATCTCTTACAATTTACCAGTTATGCTAATGTCATTCAGAATGAAGAGGACTTCTCAGAGAATTTCAAGAAAAATTCAAGATGTATACTTCATTTGTCGTGAAAAATCTTAAACGTGATATTTTAATCAAAATCGTTAAAGCCATTTTTATAAAATCAAAATCCTCGAAAAGTTTTCCGTGTAAAGAGTAGGGTTTTATTTTGAATATCTCATATCCTTTAAGATGCTGAACTAAAATTCCAAGTTTGGTACTTAACCAAATTTTTGTTTTCGAGTTACGCTATTAAAACATACACACACACACACACACACACACACACACACACACACACACACACACACACACACACACACACACACACACACACACACACACACACCACACACGACTCTCTTTAAAAATGTGTGCTTCCTCCGATATCTCAGTATCGTACTTTTGGTTGGGTGGAATGAAGCATAAACCTATAAAAAGAACGGAGTAAAGCAAAGAAAACATTCATCTATTTTTCATTGGTTTCCTAGCAACAAATTATGGAGTATATATCATGATGGCAGTATTTTTTCTTGTTTTATCTCCATGGAGACTGCACCCACGAGTCTTTGTACCACGTCATATCTTGTTAGTGTTCAACTGTGCATATACAAGCTATGAAACAAGTAATCGCACTTAAGCATGCATAAGTAGAGGTTAATGCTTTACCGACGACGTTCTTTGCTGCAGTGCTGATATGATCTTGTGTAGGAAAGTTTCATAGAAGTTAAAATATTTATCTTATACGGGGTGAGTACAAAGTATGGAGCAATGCTTGTTAACTTTGTTGTTGTTATAGTTTTGTGAAGTGATATTTTTTAGAAAACCTGTAAGATATCAACATGTTTTCATATTACTATGTTTGTGAATAGGGCGTGACCTTTTTTTAATTGCAATTTTTTTTTTCATTTTTTTCTTTTTTGGTCATCAGAAAAACGTAAAGATAGACGATTTTTGAAAATTTAATTTAAATTTATTAGAACATATTACAGCACATGAAATTTACACCAAGGAAACACATTTCACATTGGTGCTTGAGGCGGTACTTGCCCGTTAAGTATCCCCTTGAGCCCTCCTGGCACTCAACACCTCATATGACGGGATATGTGACGGGTGAGGACTACGGATGGGAGGTTTCAAACAGGCCGGGGTTTCTCTCAGGGTAGGTCTGCATGGATTCTCTCTTTTGGGTTTCAGGGAGTGGGTGCGTCCTGACAGTGTAGGGGTATTATCACATAGAAGACACCACGACCGTTGAATGGCAAGTTTATTTACACAAGTCGCCCTCTCTACTCGTCACTGACGGCCACGCCGTGGCTCAGTGGTTAGACCGCTTGGCTCTCACCAAGGCGGCCCGGGTTCGATCCCAGGCGACCGCAAAGTGAGATTTGTGGTGGACAACACGGCGTTGGGGCGGGTTTTCTCCGGGACCTCCGGTTTCCCCCGCCATCTCTTTCCACCGGTGTTCCATCTTCATCTCATGTATCATCAGTGTCACCGCCTGCGGTGCCGTATGTAGTAAAAGCGGGCGTTAAACACTACACATTTCATTACTCGTCACTGTTGTGTTGTCACTCGCCCATTAGGCGCGAGGCTTAAGATTTGCCTGTTGCTGTGCGCGTGACATGACGGCTAGTTTGAATCACAGTTACTTCGCGCACTAGAGTATTTCCAGTGGATTATATATATATATATATATATATATATATATATATATATATATATATAAACAGATTTTGGTAGAATCTTGATGTTGTAATGTGTGTTCTTTCTCTCACTCGCTAACACAGTGTTTGATAACCACCTAATGTGCTGTGTTGCAACACATGACGAATTCACTTCAAAAGGTGCTCAAAATGGCCTCCATTTACTACCAAACAATACCAAAGACTCTATTTGAAATTAATTAACCATTCCAGTACTAATGCTTGCCTGATCAGCTGTATTTCTTGCCTATTCTTCGCTTTAACTCTTCAAGATCTCTTGGTTGATCTTTGTAGACCCTCCACTTCAAATATCTCCAGAAGAAAAAATTATTTCAGGAAGATCTTGCAATAAAGTAAGCATTGTTGTCCTTACCAGCTTAGAGTTTTTTCTGTATTCGTTCAATCCAAAGCCACATATTGAAGGAGCCTGCTGTATTGTTTAATTCAAAACCTATTCAATTTGAAGTATTATCCGCTTTCTTTTGCTTAGTACAGATGCACTAAAGTCCTAATAAATTTTAATTGCGATTTAAAAGGGTACTTTTTGTATGTTCTGAGACTTGAGGACTGGAGGAGTGTAAAAAAAAGAAATGTTACCATTAAAAAAATCTGGCACCCTTTATTTGTAATCATAGTAATGCAAGGGATCTTACAGCTTTTCTAAAACAATACCACTTAATGGAGTAGGCATTGTTGGCATTGTGCCATAAGTTTTACTCATCCGGTATATCAACGTTCTGTTTCAAATGCCTATTTTCATACACTTATTTACAACATTCTACTGAAATATAAAAACATTTTTGAAATTGTTAGCGTTTTAAATTGTCAAACGTACAGGGCTATTCAAAAAGAAAGAGCAGATTTCAAACATTTATTACTTCCAAACTACAAAAGATAGAATCATGATTCCAACGTTCATGGAGAGAGAAAATTTTATTATTGAAAAGCTCGGAGGATAGAAGTTCCAAATACGGCAGCATTGGCGCTGTTGTTTGTTATTTGTCTGTAGCAAAATGGCGGCGACACCTTAAGAGCAATCATTTTGTGTGCTGCAATTAGCAAAATTAGAGTCCACTTTTTGCAGTTCAACGAGTATTTCGCCGTCAATTTAATAAACAACCGCCGCGTCTAAGCAAATTCACGAGTGGCATCGAAAATTCGTAGGAAATTGTTGCATCTGCAAGGAAAAGCACGGAACGTCCTCGCTCATCAGTCGAAATGTATAGCGTATTTGTACTCTATACGAAAGGAGCCTAAAGAAATCTACATCACGACCAAGCATGGAACTTAACATTTCTCAATCAACGGTATGGCGAGTTCTAAAACATCGTCTGCACCTGAAGCCATATAAACTACACTATTGCAAGCATTACATCGTGACGACCATAACAAAAGGTACAAATTGTGCGTTGACATGTTAGGTGATATGGAAGAAGACAAGTTTTCTCAACGATTAATTTTTTTTCGATGAATGCACTCTACATATTTCTGGTGAAGTTAATCACAATAACGTTTGAATTTGGGCAAGAGAAAACCCTGGGGCAGTTAATCAACATGAAAGAAATTCACCAAAGCTGGACGTCTTCTGTGCGATATCTGTAACCAAGGTTTGTGGGCCTCTCTTCTTCATGGAGAAAACTGTGACAGGACTAACCTATCTAGACATGCTTGAAAACGTGTTATTTCTTCAACTTGCAGAAGATTCAGATTACTTGATCTCCATGCAAAATGATGTTCTACCTCATTTCTCTTACCACGTCCGATGTTACTTGAATAACATATTTCCAGGACGTTGGATTGGAAGAGAAGCAGCGAAGATCAACTTTACCGCCAGTGGCCTCCCAGGTCTCCGTGTGGTTTTTATCTATAGGGATATGAAAAACGCCTTTTTTATCGCTTCTATGGCTGACACTCTTGAAGATCTACGACATCAAATGGTTGAAGCTGTGAATTCGGTAACCAGAGACAGCAGATACTCTGTGGCAAGAATTAAGCCACCGTTCTGATATGCTTCATGTAACATACGGTGTTATACTGAATGCATAATATAAAATTGTACATTTTCTCTCTCCATGAACGTTGGAATCATGTTTCTATCTTTTGTAGTTTGGAAGAAATAAATGTTTGAAATCTGTTCTTTCTTCTTGAATAGGCCTGTATATATAAATTTTGGGGAACCATTTCGTTGATCATGAAGACTACATTAAAATAAATTATTTAATTATGTTTTCATAAGATAAACTGATTGTAAAAACAAGGCAGCGGGTAGAAAATGTCACATGAGTGTAACGTGAGGTCTTTTTATTTAATGAAAGCTCTCCGGTGTCTAAAATTAACTTGAAGATGTATTAAGGACACTCAAAGGTATACCCGGATTTCGAAACATTTCCCAAAGCGATGTGGTCAGCAGAACAACGCTTCCGTACGCTCATCTCATTTCATTTAGACCACGGAGTCCCAGGTGTGAAGATCGTAACGGCCCAAGTTTTAGGACTCCCATCTGACCGCATCCGTATACTCCTGGGCGGGATAAACTAAGGGACTGCCTGTGACGTCAACTGGCTGGTGATTACAAGATGTTCCTACAACGTTACGACTCCATTTCCCTTCGAATCGCAAAACATCAAATAAGTAAATGAAAAATAAATATACGCCAAGCGTAATACTTCTGTCGTAAGTGCCGTGTCGTTTAAATTCACTGTCATTTTATTAATGTGATTTAGTTCTATCTTCACTCACTGTACCACTCTGATACAGTTCAATTTTCCTCGCCCGAAACAGTGAAATAAATCATTATACATAAATTTATATATGATATATACCTATATATCATATACACACACACACATATATATATATATATATATATATATATATATATATATATATATATATATATATATATCGGTGACAGAGCGTATCCGCCTCCTTATTTCTTCAGCTGGCTGGTTGCCGTCTTCCATGGGCTATGTCACAAAATGTTTGATATGGCTGTGTTACCAACATTTGGAATAATGGGATCAACCATATATTTTACTTTGCAGGTGCTTCACTATAAACGCAGCCTCATACATAGGTCCGCACCATGGTAGAGTGGTGAGACCGCTCGACTCTTGCCAAAGGGGCCCAGGTTCGATCTCAGGCGACCGCATGTGAGATTCGTGGTGGACAAAGCGGCGTAGGGGCTTATTTCCTCCGGGATTTCCATTTCCCCCCCCCCATCTCATTCTACCGGTTCTCCATCTTTATCTCATCTATCATCTGTGCCACTGCCTGCGGTGCCGCATGTAGTTAAAACGGGCGTTTAACACTAAAAAAACTCGTACATACTTTCAATATCTTTATTTATGTGACACGTTTTATTTAAATGCTACTCTTAGCATTAGTCTAATTGAGGGCAATGGCTCAGGTGGTGATGCGCATTCGGGAGGTTGTGGGTTTGATTCTCTGGGGGGACCTTCCTGGCCCATGAGCTTTTTCGGGGTATCCATAGGCGATAAGCGAATGCTGGGAAGGTTAATTACATCATTGTTATGTCTCACCATTTCAATTAACCTTTCATCCTTGTTGGTTCTCTCAGGGATCCAAGTGTAGGTGGGATTTTCGGTTGCATTGCAAATACACTGCTCTCTATAAATCCTGATTCTCCGGATCGGGCAGGTTTGTGAAACACCCAAGGGATTTTTGAGCTCGTAGGAGGGGAGCAGACTGCAAGAGTTGTGTGTCTAAAGTTATAACTAAAAATAAAAATCAATTACTTACGGAACTTGGCATTTAAGTTTAACGTCTTCCAAGGACGTGGTTCATAGATTTTCTAAGGAAATCCTCACTGAGACTACCCTTATATTTTACATTTTTCAAGCACTTCAATTTTCTCAATGCTGTGACAGTTTTAAGATACACGTTTCAGATATTCTCATTAAACAAAATCTGTATCTTGAACTTTCTGAGAACGTCCTCTAAATACACTTCATGCTGTATGACTTTTGTATAAATGGTTCGCTTTAAGAGGTAGACAAAACTGAATGCACAAAAATGTATGTCTCGTTAAAGCCAATAGCTTCTTTTTTGAGATAGCATTTTTAACACATTTCTTGTTACCGGTTTGAATTTTTAAAGACTCTATTCTTTTGTAAAGATAGACCCAGACTGAAAAATTCAATGCCATAGCCGGGATTTGAACCACGGATCTCCTGCTTATCGTCCAGCAGCTCTAACCCTTGAGCTACTATGGCCAACGTGCCGAAATTACATTAAATTCTCCAACTGACTCGTGTTTTTTTTTTCGGTAAACCACTTAGGAGTTCTCATCAGCACATGAGACAACAACCTTAATGGCGACTTACAACGTATAAGTACGTGTAAGTAAGTAGACAATTTAATGTCATGTCGGCACGTTGGCCATAGTAGCTCAAGGGTTAGAGCAGCTGGACGGTAACCAGAAGATCCGTGGTTCAACTCCCGGCTATGGCATTGAATATTTTAGTCTGACTATCTTTCCATAATTTAGCCTACACACGGCCAGTGTGAAAGAACAATTAATTTCCACTGTATTTTTTTGTTTGTACAAAGGTTTATGGAGAGTCATGGGAATCTATGTCAAGATATGTTTATTTTATTAGGGTCTGATATGTGGAATTGTATTTTATTTAAGCTAGATACAGACTATGGTATGTCAGACTGCTGGGAGTAAGCGATGAGATGTAAGCACTCTATAGGTGAAGTGGAACCAGGAATAGGGACGCGAATAAGCGTGAGGATCTCTAACGTGAGCCCTTGGCGGCAGGGCTAGCCGTAGAGCCATCAACGGCACAGGGTTCAACACCGGTCCGCCTCAGTGGAGCAGATGACTTACAACGCTCCCCTACGCCGAGAACAGCAGTTACAGCGGCTCACAAGTAGTACTTTACTCGTCCACTGCCGACATTTCCGACTTTGAAGAGGGCTTGATTGAAATGGAAACAAAATTAAATGGTGGAAAGGGAAGTGACATAAAGATTCGCCTTGTGGAAGTAGAAGAAATAAAAAAACTCTAAGGAAACCTTTTGATCAGATTGGTAGTTCACCAAGTATCGAACCCAGGGCCTCCCTAAAGCGAATCCCAAAACTGAAGTAACGCCAGTCGATCTAATCTTCAAGTTTAAATATAATAAAAATGAAATTAGTTTTTGTAAGGGTCGTGCTAGAGAAGAGTACACATCGCAAACCGCAACACTCCCGTTAGCGGAACGTGTTTGACAGATGGTGACGTTGCCAGTTCCTTATGTTAACAGATGGCAACTCCTTAATTGCTTGTACGGTTTACAAGCGGAAGATCGCTTCACAAGGTTCACCGTCCTCCGCTGTCTCGACGCGTTCAACTGCTGCACAGTCCTTGTCCTACAGGTTGTAAGCCTGGCCGGTAATATTGAAAGTGAACGTTTTCGTTCCTTATAAACTCTGGACGAGATAACGCAAGTAATAATGTCTGTGGCTTTGCCCCTGAATGCAAGGTTAGTGCCCTCTCGTCGTTGCACAGGTGAAATAAAACAACACAGATATACTCATATATTCTGTCGTTTCGCTATAGTCCAATTGATGTAATTCTCCTAATTTCTCTCTCCAACTTGGTGGATATTTGCGACACAGTGCTAATGGAATATAAACTCCTTGGGCGATATGCAAACAAGGATGGTGGCTGAGGTGGTATTTGACTCCAGCAGCTGACCTTCATGTTCCTTGGGCCACTCGGAGGATTAGTGATTGCTGAGAAGGATAATCACATCTTCTGAATTTTCTCTCCACCCATTTCATCTCACCTAAGATTTCCACTTCAGCTTCCAACCATGGTCAGTGTGCATGGCTCTCTGAAGCCGCCAATGAGGAGTTCCAAACTGTAATTGTTAGAGATCTTAACATCTGCTATAGACTCTCCTCAGTCCTCCACTCCTCATCCCTCCCTCCCAGGGGCGCCCCGTCAGAGGCATATGGACAAAAGTTTTCATTGGTCGAAGTGCTAAAAACAAACCTCGTGTCCACTCCTGTGCCAGACACGCAGATCTACAAATATATTGATGCTTTAACAACAATTTTTAACATTATTCCAAGATAGAAGCAATAATATATACAATCTCTTATGTAAACCAAGGAAGAAACTATATAATTCAAATTTTAGTTAATAGATGGAAATTAATTTCTTCACACTAGCCGTACATAGGCTAAGGTTTTTGATGGATAGAGTCAAGATGAAAAATTAAATGCCATGGCCGGGATTTTAACCACGGATCTCCTGGTTTCCGTCCAGTCGCTCTAATCCATTGAGCTGCCATGGTCAACTTGCCGTCCTAACATTAAATTCTCCATTTGGCTCGTGTATTTTCCCGGTAGACCACTAGGGTCTCTCGCATCCGAAATACACTACTTTTTTGTTTGTAATTTACGTCCTCCAACATTAAGTCATATCGGACGATGAATGGAATGGATGAAATGATGCTCAAATGAGCCCAGGGTCCATAGAGCTTAGAGTTACCCGGCATTCGTCTTTAAGGATAAGGGAAAACCCCGGAAGAAACCTTATCCAAGTAACTCACCCTGACCGAGATTCGAACTCGGGACCTCTTGAACGTGAGGCAGACATGCTACCACCACACCACCGAGGCGGGCTTCACCGTTTGTGGCGACTTACTATCGTAAGTACTTGAGTCCCAGGCTTCATCATTTAACTCTTATTATTTTAGTTAATTGATGGAAATTAATCATTTCTTCACACTAGCCGTATATAGGCTAAGGTTTTTGATGGATAGAGTCAACATGAAAAATTCAATGACATGACCGAGATTTGAACCACGGATCTCCTGGTTTCCGTCCAGTCGCTCTAACCCATGGCATTGAATATTTCATGTTGACTCTATCGACTATATAATTCAAATTCGTATAAAGTAAATAATGTCTAATAATAACAGTAAAGAGCCGAATAAATTACCCACCCGGGTTCAGTTCTAAGGATGTGATGTCAAATTTTTGGTGGACAAAGCGGCGTTTGCACGGACTTTCTCGGAATTTTTCGCTTTTCTCCAAATTCATTCTACTCATTGCTTTATTACTTTATCCATTTCTCTTCACATTGTATCATTTTATTTCTCATTCTCACACCAGGCTTCAGACTGATCACCCGTCCCTGCTTCTCTACAAGTCTCTGCTCCAGGCACTGATTTTATGTCCTGGGGTTGTAGGTACGTGTTGCTTAGTGTGTTTTTTATTCTGATAAGGTAGCTGCTGTTCATAGGAAACCTGATTTATGGGGCCCAGAATGCCCTATTTTTACGGGATATTATGGTTACAGCGTAACATTTAACCACATGTTCTTGAACCTTCAGTACATTTTCAGAGATGCTGTGTTATGTTTGGTTAAAATTGTGAAATCTTGGATTTACAGTTTTTGTTAATATAATTTATCAATGTCCTTATGCTTCAAAATATGAATTCCTAATACTACCAGTGCAGTACATAGATTAAGAATATTCTAGTTCAAGAGAAATCATGTGCCCCATTCAAATATTCGATTTCACAGGAACTATGTATTTTTACATGAAGAATTTTCAAGAAGCTCCCTCACCCCAAGATACCCTTTACATAGAGTACTTTGGTTAGTTTTGATTTTATTTAAAATACTAATGTTTTAATTAAAATATTTATTTTATATTTGCTTCGCTGATATAGACACATAGAATTTTCTGCGAATAGCTTGTGAAATTCACATTATTCAAAATGAATTTCACATTTCTTCATATAACTTTTAAACCGTAAGAAATAGATACATATTTCCTGCAGATCTCATTAAGACACAGTTAACATTAAATAAAATTGCGGCATTAAGCATTTTAGATATATTCCTAGCCGTTGATTAGGATTTCAAAAACTGTATTTCTTTGAAGCGTGAACTTTACAATCTTTGCTTCTCGTAGTATTGCAAAGTGGGATTCTAAAGCAAGCTTTGACCCTTGTTACGGAAACTATGTTTATTTACACATTTGAAATTGATCAATATCGTTTCACTATGTCTCAGATATCGCCCAATTACAATCGTTTATCTATAATTTGATTGAAGGGATGCTATTTCATGTGAATTGCTATATCAGTTTGCAGCAAATAATACCCTTCGATATCCAGTTGTTTGTTTATACAATGCAATTTGAATAGTGCCAATTTTCAAATAATGATGTTCTTAGAAAAACTATTTTTCTCTGTTTTCAGTTTATTTTGTTATTTATATAATCTGTTACATTTGTTCACAGATTACTGTAAAGCTTCCCCCTAGAGCACAACAGCCCTTTCCGGGCCAAGGCCTCGCCCGGCCGCTGCGTCTGTCATGTCTGCCCACCACAGGCTTCATGAGTGCAATACTCTAGCGTAGCAAGTGTTGGTATTGTCCTGCTGGTCTAAAGGTTACCCTGGCTTTATCGTATCTCAGATAACGCACAGATTACTCCACGTGGACATAACATCTATCTGTCATTTGTGATCCCTATGCATTCCATTGACGAAGTGATGCGTTCATTGGTGCTTAGCACACGTCCGAGAAGCGCGCTAATATCCCTCTCAGTCTTACAGGAATAATTAGTGCGTTATTTGAGATGTTTGTATTAAACAAGATAAAGCCAGGGTAACCTTTTGAGCAGCATAATAATATTAACCGGAAGTTTCGTTGTGATATATGTAGTTTTTAACGCCCGCATTTACTGCATGTGGCACTGCAGACGGTGACAATGATGATACATGAAATGAAGATGAAGCATCGGTGGAATGAGATAAAACGGAGATCCCGGAGAAAACCACTCCAGTGCCGTGTTGTCCACCATTAATCTCACTTTACCGTCACCTGGTATCCAACCCGGGCTGATTTGGTAACAGCCAAGCGGTCTAAGCACTCAGCCACGGCGCGGACCGTTTCGTTGTGCTGTGCTGTTCGTACAGACATATTTTTTTCTGAATATGTTATTTTGGATTCAGGGGACCTCAAAGCATTGTTTCCATTGAAACCTTGCTTCCTTTTTTATGGAAGCAAAGAAAGTATTGTATATAAAACTGACCCCCCCCCCCCCCTTTACGACCAGTGAGTCACCGAGCTGTCGCGAAAGGGCACCCGGCGCCTCCATGGAGCTTTCCATAGGGCAAGACCTAGAGACTAACAAGGCCCCCCCATCTGGTCCTGTGGACTCAAGAGGATGGAAGTAGATACGCCACTTACGCGCGTCAAGGAAGGCTACCGATATGACCTCGGTAGGGCCGCCTGGTGATCTAGCACACCTTCTACTAGCTATGCTGGCTGGTACGCGGGAATATTATGGCTTCCCTCAACCCCGTCCGGAGACGTACCCGATCTCCCACGGGTATCAGGAACTACTGCCCCCTCGAGTCCAACCCAATCCGAACAACTCCCAATCAGGGAGGGGCTCGAATGTTCGGCCCGAGGTTCCTCTAGTAACGTCAGAGGTACCACGAGTGCTAGGGGTCCACAGCGCGCGCACCATGGCAGCTGAAGGGGACGGATCCTCTCCCCTACGGAGCAAAGAAAGTAATAAGTAATAAGCCTTGTTTGAATAGGTATACACTGAGAAATTCGATGCCATAGCCGAGATTTAAATCATGGATGTTCCGATCTCCACCCGGTTGCTCTTAACCATTGAGCTACCATGGCAACATACCAGCACAACATTCAATTCTCCAAATGACCCGTTGTTTTTCCAGTAAACCATTAGGAGTTCTCACATAAAATGAGATGCATACTTTGTCACAGCAAAGATAGACCCAGGAGAACGAAGTGCAGGGGGTAAATTGCCGATTAAACGCGGTCGCTATACCCTGCCTGGTAATTGTTTATGACACTGGGATCAGCTCAGTTATAGCCTATTCAAAAACACCTTCCCGGGTTCGATTCCCGGTGGTAGGGGTGGGGATTTTTCTCCGTCCAAGATAATTCCTCATCTTCCCCAGACTCTGGAAGTATGAATGAGAGTGCGAATGTGTGCGTGATGTAATGATTAAAACCCAACGAATACGAGTTAACACCTTAGATATGTTCCAAAGGAGAACGGCCACGGATATGACCATTGCAGTTAAAGGCGGGGTATAAAATGAAAAAAATACACCTGACCCCATCTGACATGTTTTACCTTTGTTTACATCTAATAACTTTTGGTTTTAGTATAGTGTGTGGATTCTTTTTGTGTAGGACGCATATTTTTTTAATGATTCTACTTCTTGTGTAGCATGCGTTCTCTGCAACGAAATTCACTGTTCTTGTCGCACTGTTTTGAAACAGATGAGGATAGCAGATTCCTATCATGCATTTTCTCTCAATTGGCGAACAGTACCTACGTTTTGTAACTTACTATGCCTGTAAAGTACTTAAGTCCGAGTCAATTGATGGAAATTAATTGTTCTTCCACACTAGCCGTGTGTAGGACAAGATCCATGGTTCAAATCTCGGCTATGACATTGCATTTTTTTTTCAGTCTGGCTCTACCTTTCGAAATTTTATACCACACATGAAAGAACAATTAATTTGTTTCCGAAGTTGTGAAAGAATGTGCAGACAGAATTATGAGATGTTTTTATATACTGAATTGAGCGCGTAGGTGAGCATAACATCATGACTAAACAGTTTTTCTAAGTCCCTCCTGTAATCCTACAATCTGTAAGAGGATAGCAGCCAACGATAGGCGTAGGCAGTGTATATTAATGCCCATCCGCCAGTAGAAGCATTCAGCAATAATTCATGACTTTCTAATGGAAAACAGTGATATAGTACTACAGCTAAATCTCCTTCTGCACTGCACAAAGGGTTACCCACTTCATTAACAATTCAACAAAAGAAGCTTATATTTGTTAAAGTGAGGTCAGTGACATTGCACTTCAATTAGTAAATATTTCCAGGTTTCCCTTTGATTTCGTCCCCCCTCCACCTCTAAATAAAACTGGGTTTAAACAGAGTACTTCTGCGTATCGCTGCTTGGAATCTTCCCCTATTGGGAGGTGAGATACAAGCTGCATTCTGCACCCTGACCAAGCTAGATACCGAAAGACCCAAAAATCTGTTAACTGGCTGTGCGGTGTTTGACCAGTCCACGACCTCGACTCTCGTTGCCGGCTGCCGCTATCACAGAAAGACGCGGATGAAACCATGCAACATTTTTAAAACCACTTTTAAAGGCTTAACTTGCCCATATTATTAAAGAAGATGCTTAAACTGGCCACCGCCGTTGTCCATACATCTTTGGCACCTCTATAGGAAACTGTCACTCGCCGTGGTTCACCTGAGAAATGCTGGCAATTTCCTAGTTATATTTTGTTTTCATTCTTCCATGGTATATGCGTTCATCTTGTACACTTTATGTTTTAAGTTACCCCTGAGAATAAACCGCAGGGTGTTAGGGACGGTGGGGGGGCAAGGGGGCTACAAATCTCTACTAATAATTCTCTCCTGAAACACCTTTCCAATTGTTCTCATCGAAAGATTGGCTGCATGAGCTGCTGCAGGGTCTTGTATAGTAGGAAAAGTCACGCTCCCTGTTTGTTGATTCTCTATTTAAAAACAAAAGGCAAAATTGTATTAACTTATGTACGGACGTCAACCGTTGACTGGAACAAAATTGGATCTGTAACTCTTTCTCCGCTAATGAAGAAATGCCAGTATATCTCAATGTGAACTATGGCGAGAGGTGGATATTTTCCTAAAGAGGTGCCAAACATGTATGGACAACGCCGGGGGCTAGTTTCAGCATCTCTTTAATATCATGGGTAAGTAAAGCCTTTAACAGTTGTTTTAAAACTCTATGGTTTCATCCATGCCTTTCTATGACGGCAATGAGCGACGAGGTCGGACACGTAAAACACCGCGCATCCGGTTCCTAGCTTTTTGGGTCTCTCGGTTTTTTTTTTTTTTTTTTTTTTTTTTTTTGTAATTTACGTCCTCCAAAGTTAAGTCATATCGTACGATGAATGGAATGGGTAAAATGATACTCAAATGAGCCCGGGGTCCATAGAGCTTAGAGTTACCCGACATTTGTCTTTCAGGTTAAGGGAAAACCCCGAAAAAGCTTATCCAGGTAACTTACCCTGACCGAGATTCGAACTCGGGGCCTCTTGAACGCGAGGCAGACATGCTACCACCACGCTACCGAGGCGGGCTCTCTCGGTAAAGCTGCTGTGGTCGTGTAAATTGCAAAGCAAGCAGTGTGCCGACCAAACGCCGACTCTGTCATGTCATATTTTTTAAACTTATACATAAAAATTATATTAAGACATATACAACCTTTTAAAATCCTATTTTTAAACATACAGGTTTTATTACTCTCAATAAGCTTTTCTTGAGTCATTTCAAAGGATAGGGAAGCTAATTAAAAGTTTTGTAACCTAAAATTACAGAGAAAGATGCGATATGTTTAATTGAAATTCATTTTTGTAATAATATTTATTTTTATTCCTTCTTTAAAGTATTAATCTTATTTTTCCACTTTAGTTATTTCAACCGAGGTAAAAGTTTACAGAAATTGTTTCGTTAAACTTTTTGGGTTAGGTATTAGGATAATACGGGAGGCTGCAATGATATTTAGATCTTTAAAATAGGGATCACTAAATGCTACCCTCTGAGAGCGACCCAGAAAAGTAAACGAATGGTTCAGAAACTCATTGAAAAGTTTAAACCACTAATAAAATATGCCGGAGAATTATTTTACATACAGTTTCAATTTTATTGAGATGTACATTTTCTGTAATATCTATTTTGTTAATCTTTTAAGTTATAGAAATTTTAGTTAGAATGAAGGGGACTCAGAACGTTCCCTAGCAAACTTATATACAGGGTGGTCCAAAAGTCTCGATCCATTTCTATTAAATTGACATTGTCTTCGTTGTGTTTCAGGTGCATTAGAAGAAAATGTAAGTTTAATGAAAATGGATCGCGACTTTTGGAACATTTTTTATGCATGTGTATTAAAGAGATTACGTTTTAATTTAAGTTCCTAGTGCATTTCTCCACAAAAGTATGAAGTATTCAGTTTGGATGCAGAGATTTCCAAATGTCGTTCTTCTCAAATGACTGGTATTTTTCTAGATTAATGTTTTTATTCAAAAGGCAAAGAGCATTACTTTCGGCGAAATCCAAGATGGAATTTTTGGGTGAAATAGAGTGTTTACTCTGCGTTTGGTAAAAGACGAATTATTTATGAAAATTATTATATTCTGATTAAATTTCTGAAAACAGTTTTACGAATAAGTCTCCAACTAGTATCTCAACTTTTGCGCTCCTATTTTATATAAATTAAATGTACATTAAGTTTAAATATTGCATATAAATTAAACAATTTGGAGTATTAAATTAATTGGGAGTTTACACAACAACACTGTTTTCAATACTTCCATGAAAGGATTTAATTTGGAGTATGTTTTCAAATATTAAAAAAATGTTAAGATTAAGAACTCAAGACATATACAGTTTAGTGTTCCCTTGCTTTAATATTACAGATATAGCTGAGAACTATTCCCTTTAAAACTTAAACTAATGGGATGAATTGAAATAGAAAGCTATCTCCCGGAGTCTAATTGGATTCCAATTTTGCATCACCAGTGGTTGTTATGTTTATTTCTTTGATTTGCTAAAGTTTCAATTTAGTGCTCGTAAACCGCTTCCTGTGGCAAAGATAATTGTCGATATCTAACGGTCTTGACCTATATAGTGTAGCGTAGAGCACAACCACCCCTTTGCCAAGGTTTCTGTAGGATCGGCGACCTTTGAAGGAATGTAAGGTATGCGATTGGTATGGGTGATCCACAAGTAAACACAAGCAAGGAATGTGGTAGGACAAGTCCATTGGATTCTAATTTCAAGGTCTTATATTTATCAAGTAGACCTGCTAACTACTACTTTTATTGTGTTCTTGTTTAATATATGTTATGTGGTACATAACATACTTTGTCTACCAATCACAAATACACAGTTATTCTTCTATCCGTGAAGAGAAATGGTTCTGCTGCAACGTGTGAGCTTCGCATTGTGAGGGTCTCGAGTTCGATACTTGACCTCGGGGTTTTCAGTGTTTTTCCTGATGGGTAGGTTGGGTGAGGTCGTATCTACCACGATTTCCTTTCCATTATTTCCCTTTCATTTCGTTTCCTTTTATCCTGCAGGAGTACTTCTAGGTTTCTGAGATATGATGTTGCCAGACAGATGGCGCAGATGCTAGCTGAAATAAGAGTACTCCCGTGGACTGTTGGTCGTCTGGCTACTCATTATCTCACTTGGACGGGACTTCGAATCGGGAACGGTATGGGACTTTCTGTGGCGGTTTGTAGCCTCATTGATTCCTTCACTTCATCGCTTCCTCCTGGGGTGGAAGTAACCAAAATTGATCAGTGTAGAGTTAAGCGTTAAACTATAACACTGATCCTTTGCTTTATTCTCCACATCTTCCTCACGATTTAATCACAAATTAATCAAGAATGTTTCAAGATGCAGAAACAGCATTCAAATGTTTATTCATTAACAAGTTCTTGGATTTGAGAGGATTCGGCACTGCAACCAGTCTTGATCTATTGTATGTACCTAGGCCCAAGTGGGGCGTCTGATGAGACGATAGGAGAGAGAGAGGGGACGGCGACCCAAGGAGTCACGACAGTGCAGAGGGTAGGTTCATTGCAATTTACCAATTGGAAACTTAACGGCAGACATGCACAACCGTCCTCCCAATCGCCGTGGTCCGGAAACGCCCCACCAGGTCACCCGGAGACCGTCCTACTAGAGGAGGAAGCGTTTACCAGGAGCATATCATCATGTCATGTAAGGCCAAGATTCCTGCCGACACTTCCACCCTAAAAGAGACCATCAGATGAATGATGATGTGAAATGATAGTGGCGATGAAATAGAGGGACGGAAAATTCGGGGGATGTAATTAACCTACCCAGCATTCGCCTGGCAAACCGGAAAACCCCCGAAAAGATCTATGGGTCAGGTAGGTCGGCCACGGGAATCGAACCGGACCAGTCGAGTGTGGGCCACAGACGAAACCACCTGAGTCATCCCACTTGGTATTTCCGGGTGAAATATGACACTTTCCTTATTTTACATAGGCAGCAGAGAAAGTAAAAACAAATGAAAACTTGTAGAGTAGGCTTGGTAATTATAGAGAGGGTAGGGCATTTGAGAATCACTGACTAAATCCTCCAAGGTGTACAACGATATAAGACAAGATAAATCGTTTGAAAGTTAAAACAGCTGCATAGTGGAACCCAAGTAACGGTTATTGATAGGTTTCAAATTTGTTGAGAGACCAAGTGACAAACTGTTGACTTGGAGGCAGTTATCGTGCCCTTGGGAATGACATGGGCGTCGGCGGGCACGACTAACGAGGGTAGGACGAGAAAAACCACTTCTAGACTGCACGGAACTCTTGTTCTTATTGCATGGTGGGTCACTCAGACACAATACACAATCGAAATTTAAACAACGATATGAAACACGTGTTACAACTTGTAACATTACATCATTCAAAGCCCATTTTGAACTTTGTGCCTTTTTTAGGGTGGTTGCAAAGGTCAGAATAATATTTGGGCTGGAATCAATTTTGAAGTAGTTCTTAATGTTTCACTTCCCCTATTATGAATCAAGTACATCCATAAACAAGCAACGTTCAACTAAAAAATTAATATCGATAAAAGATAAAACTTCGATATCGAAATTTTTTTGAAGGGAAAAAAGAAAAGAAAACCGAATTTGTAGAAAACAATGAGAGCGAGTGCGTTTGTGCGTGTCAGAGATATATAGAACAGCCTAACTAAAAAAAAATGTTGGATCCACAGAAAAAATAGGTAAATAAATAAATTAAACTTTGACATTTATAGAAAATCAACTCAAACTGATAATTACATAAGAAATAAATTTGCTGTTTTAATAGTTCAATTTACAGGTTAATAAATGCACTTCCAAATAAAGAGGAATTTAATAGATAACGCAAGGGCGTCCAAAAAGTAAGTTCTGTTTCAATTTATTTCCGCTACAGCGCTGCTATCGCAGTTCCTCACATGTGCGGTAGACGCTCTGTATCAAGGAAAAGAAACGTGCGCCATTGTGAGATCGCTGTCAGCCATGTACGCTTTGTTGTGCTTGTTTACAATGTCGGTGTTTATTGAAAATCCCGCCGCTTGTGAAATCAGATCTGTGATTCGTTTTCTGAATGCTAGGAAAGTGAAACAAATTGACATTTATCGGCAAATTTGCGATGTCAAAAGGTATTGTGTTTCCCCACGACAACGCACGACCACACACTGCAAATGCGACGAAAAACATCCCACAGGGATTTGGCTCGGATGTGTTTGACCACCCCCCGTACAGCCCTGACCTTGCTCCTAGCGACTTTCATCTGTCTTTGAATTTCAAATCCTTCCTTGGCGGTCAACACTTCAACAATGACGAAGAGCTGAAAGAAAATGTTTACAACTGGTTGAAGACACAGGCGGCAAACTTCTATGAAGAAGGTATACAAAAAACTTGTGGCTCGCTATGTCAAATGCATGCAAAATTTCGGCAGTTATGTGGAAAACTAGTTTAAGAGTTGTAGAATTTTGTTGAATAAATAGTTTTTCTGTATCTGTAAATAATTTAATTTTTATTACCAAACAGGACTTACTTTTTGGACATACCTCGT